>VURO01048214.1:0-18299 GCA_015108175.1 Pelvicachromis taeniatus
CTCCCTTAGTTATGCTGCGATAGGTTCAGACTGCTGGGGGACTCCCATGATGGATTGAGTTTTTCCTTTTCAGTCACCTTTCTCATTCACCATGTGTTAATAGATCTCCCTGCATTCAACCTTACTTGTTATTAATCTCTGTCTCTCTTCCACAGCATGTCTCTATCCTGTCTTCCTTCTTTCACCCCAACCGGTCGCAGCAGATGGCCGAGGACCGCCCCGAGCCTGGTTCTGCCGGAGGTTTCTTCCTGTTAAAAGGGAGTTTTTCCTTCCCACTGTCGCCAAAGTGCTTGCTCATAGGGGTTCATATGATTGTTGGGTTTTTCACTGTATGTATTATTGTAGGGTCTACCTTACAATGTAAAGCGCCTTGAGGCGACTGATGTTGTGATTTGGCGCTATATAAATAAAATTGAATTGAATTGAAAGCTAATTATATTACATATGTAGCTCATTCTAAATTCCTTGTTGTACAATATATCATTTTGTTACCACCTCTGTTCAGCCAACAACAAATTCACTTAAATGAACAATAATTTACCTTATTATTTATAACATAATGATGATCAAATCTGGTTGCAGACCCCTCCCCAGCAGACTCTGCTAGAGTCACATTTAAAATATGTTGCTTGCTGTTACACCAATACACACTTATAGTTTTGGAAGTAGTTTATTCTATTTCATGACAGTTGCATTGACAGAATCAAGCATCTCACAAATTTCCCAAGGTTTTTATATTGAAGAATTAAGAAAAACTCTAAAATATCCTCAACTCTGTGAATATAACTATATACAGTGCTGGCAATGATTTAGTCGTCATTGTCACTGAATCATACCTCTTTATATAATAAGAAAAGCTCTCGTATGTTTTGCTTACAGTTCCCACTCTATGAATGGCATAAAATTTGTCACAGCATGAAATGATGAAATCTTACCCCCCCCCACACAAAAAAATAAAAATAAAAAAAGCTCCCCTCACATCTGGGGTCACCGAAATGCATTAGAACCACGCAAGTAGAAAATATAGCATTGCTTTTAGTATATGATTTACTATTGCTGATCAACTACAGAAGAAAATGTTTGGTGTATTGTGCCAGAAATCTTCTACTATGTTCAAGATGAGACACACAATGTAAATAAAATAGAACAGTAATTATTCCTTCACAAAATAAAGAAAAAAAAAGGCTTTTGCTGTTAGGAAGACACACCCATTGAGGATACAATGACATTCAGATCATAGAATTAGCAAAAACATATAATGTGAAATGTATCTCTGCACTGCTTTCTCAATAATTTAAGTAATAAAAGAGAAACATTTAGGAATCAACAAGCGTCATTAGCGAAAGACGCTGAATTTTTGCATCTCTTCATATATATCAATATATATACAGAATATATTGTTCACATTAAGTCTGCAAGAAAGATCCACTGCAAAAGGCACTATAAAGAAGTAATGCTGAAACCACAGCATAACGTAGCCACAGCATACTGAAAAGTATAAATAGTACATTTAAGCACAATCAGCCAGGCAATACCCGCTTTCCTGTGAAACACCACAGTTTTATGGGAGGTCAGTGAGCAGTGGCAGGATTGCTTGTTTTATTATTGTTTTATCAGCGCTGAACACATTTTGCTGTGAACATCTGTGTTCTGTTTGATGGCTTGACAATGTGTGCTAGAGCATAACAGCAATCTCCAGGTGTTTGTGAATGGGGCCAAGTATGTTTGTGCTACCATAATATTTTGCGAGTGAGAGAGTCATGGTTGAATATAAAAAAAACACCTTTAAAGGCGTTCAAATGTTAGGGACTGTACACAAATTACAGTGCTGATAAGAACAAAAACATGGCACGGCTATTTATAGTTTGTTTTTGTTTAGTAAAATATTTTTCTGCCTCTTGCAAATTCGCTCTTTTGTCCTGGCCCTTCTGAACTCTGCAGGCGCTCTTCACTTGCAGTGCAAGGAACTTAAAGGTTGGAACTAAAGGAACTAAATCATGCATTGTTTATGACTGTCTAGACCTCCTTTTGGTTAGGCAAACTAGTCTGCTTGCATATGGAAACGGATGGAAGGACTATACCACCATATGGAGCTATACCACAAACTCCGCCAGTCCAGTCAAGATGGTGCTAACACAGAAGATGAGTATTCTAGAAAACAGAAATGTTGAAAAACGGAAAGCTCCACCCCTAAAGTTCCTGGAATCTACAGTTCCTGGACTTTGTAGGCGGAGGTTTTTGGAGGTAAAATTGTTTCCCTGGAACATGTAGACTACATGTAGACTCTGCTGTGTGCAATTCCTCCACAATTCCTGAAATACGCTTTTCAGGAGAGTCTTTCTAGTCCTTCTAACCTTGCCTTGCCTGCAAAGTGAAGTAATGTAACTTACCCATCCCAAAATGTCAGACAATGTTTCCTGTGCGTAACATTCCACATCCTTACAGTAATCCATGTAATACATGCAGTCTGTAATAAAAGGACTAAAAAAAAAATGACTACAAGTACAAATGACTGTGTTTGTGCATCACTTATTATATCAGAGGCTGCAGATATAACAAACCTATGGGACTATTAACAAAATTAAAAATCTTACATTGTGGCTGCTTCCTTAAAGAAAACCTTCATCCATCCATCTATAATTGCTGTACAGTCCCTTATTACTAAGCATTGTATGTTTAGAAATTAGAAAGAGATTGAGAAGCAGACAGACAGAATGGTAGCGATAGTATATGTGTGTGTGTGACCTGAGCTGCATTGCTTCCTGTAGAAGTTACAGTAGGTGTGAATGGAGGTGCTCTGAAACATTAGCCTCATGGCTGCTGCTGATACTGGCTCTCTGTGGCTGTGTAGAAATCTTCCAGGACGCTCTGCAGGTAATCAAAGGTGGGGCGGTCCTCAGGCTTGTTCTTCCAGCACTCCATCATGATGTCATATAGTTCCTTGGGACAGCTATCCATACGTTGCATTCGGTATCCCTTCTCCAAGTGGCGGATCACTTCTGGATTGGTCATACCTAAAAATAATGGAGCAAGTGAAAGTCAAAAGAATAGGAGTAATGTAGCAGTAAAACAAGCTAGAATAACTGGCTGACGGCAGGGAACTGCGATGAAGGTGATGGCTCATTTGATTAGTTGGTTGATTAACCACTTTGATTCAGACTAAAAACTACACGATGGAATCAAGAAAAGTACTTGTGGAAAATCTCTGTCTTTGTTAATGGACAGGTTTATCTATAGACTGTGGATAGGTTCTCCCTTCATGACAATAACAATCCAAAGTAAGGTAGCTATGTTATCATTTTTCACTCAAAGTGATGTGACTGCAGCGAATGAACTGTCATTTACTCTTAGTTGTACTAAGAGGATCTCAAAGAAGTCACCTGTTAACCTAAACTAGCATCCTATTTGTATTTACAGTATAGTAAGAATGCAATCTGAAGCTAACAAACAAGTGCTAGCAATACCTGATAGATTCCACTAGAGCACTTCCACATTCACAGACTTTATACATACTGTAAGACAGGATTTGTTATTCAAAGCATGCCTCTGAAATTGCTGCTCCGCCCGTCTGCTGTCTACCTCAACTTTGTGTGTATCAGAGCAAGAACACCACAATTGTTCATCTATTGTTTTTAAACATTCTTTAGATTATTACGTGTCTTCCTTAAGTATAAAGCCTCTTGTTGAATATTTCTGGTAACCTTCTTACTTTTTATACAGCCATGTCACTGGTTAAAAAGTTTTATATACTCAAAAGAATCCCATGCTAGCATGTTAGCTTTATTAATCATTTTAGTACGCCACTTTCAACCAAGTAAGCTTCTTCTGTGTGCCAAGTATTAGTGCAAATGTAATGCTTTTCATGGGATTTGTGTCAAACTCTTGTATTCAGAATAAAGATTTTCACTTACCAGGGTACGGTGTACGCCCATAGCTGATGATCTCAGTCAGCAAGATGCCAAAGGACCAGACATCAGATTTGATTGTGAAAGAACCATAGTTTATGGCCTCGGGGGCTGTCCATTTAATGGGGAACTTAGCACCTGATTGGAAATAATTGAAAACCCAGTTAGAATAGGAACTAATGTTGACAGTGATATCACTTGTCACCTAATGATACTGATCTCCTGGTCACATGTTTACATGTGCAAACCATGGGGTAAGTCACTCTTATCGTCATTCTTTGCTTGTTTTGTCATTTGGGTTGTAATCTGATATGTCACTGACACAAAGTCATTTCCCTTTGATTGATGACTTCTGCTATGTGATCTGTTCTGGGGCCATACCTGCCTAGATCTTTTCTAACAGGAAACATTGTGCTGTACCTTCCCTGGCTGTGTACTCGTTGTCTTCAATGATACGAGCCAGGCCAAAGTCAGCAATCTTGCACACCAAAGCCTTGTTGACTAAGATGTTGGCAGCTCTCAAGTCTCTGTGGATGTAGTTCCTCTGCTCAATGTAGGCCATACCCTCTGCAGTCTAGAAATAAAAATGACAGAGGACAAAAAGTTGTTGCCAAAAATTAATATCACTGGCAAGGAAACACTGTTCCCTTTTTCTTTCAGTTAGTTTTACTGCTGGTAATAATAGAAACAGATATTTTGCCATCCTATGCATGAGGATTCACATGGATACTCTTTCCCTGTAGCACCTTTGTGTTACTGCTTGATAAGATCAGCCTCTCTTGCTATCTGATGACTAAACATGAAAAAAAAATCAGTCATGGTATTATTTAATCAAAGCAGTTGACCTTTATCCTTTCCCCTTCTCTCTCTGTTCTTTGTATTTAATAGGAACCACCTCAACAGCAACAAATATGCATGCACCCCCAAGGATTAACTGCAAAAACTGGGACGTCTCATTAATTTGTCCAGTACTTTGAAGATGGTATAGTTGTTAGGTGGGCTAGTATTTCGAGTATTTCAGAAACTGCTGATCTCCCGGGGTTTTCCCATGTTACCCTCTCTAGTGCAGAAGAGAAAATATCTAGCAAGTGGCAGTTCCCTGAGCAAAAATGACTCGCTGATGTCAAGTTAGAAGTCAGAGAAGGATGGCCAGACTGCTCTGAACTGATATCAAGTCAACTTTAACCACTGTTTACAAAATGGTAAGGAGAAGAACATCTCTGAACACACACATATTGAAACAGATGGGCTATGTAGCAAAAACCACTTCATACTATATGCCACAGCTGTCAGCTAAAAACAGGAAACAGGCTGCAGGTCATGCAGGTCAACTGGACAACACTATATTGGAAAAACATTGCATTCAAGGGTCAGAATTAGGAATAAACAACATCAATGCATTCGTTCTGTTAACAGTGCAGGCTGCTGATTGTGCTATAATGGTATGGGGGATATTTTCTTGACCCAGTTTGAGTATTTTTAGCACTAACTAAGCATTATTTAACCACCACTGCTTATCTAATTAAAATGTTGTTGCTGACCATGCCTTTATGATTATAGTGTGTGTATCTTCTCATATCTGCTTGCAGCAGCCAAAAATGATCTCAAACTGGTTTTTACAATATGAGTTCACTCTAAGCTACTCAAAAGGCTTCAAAGTGATCAGATCAGAACACCTTTGGCATGTGGTGAAACTGGAGATTTTGATCATAGATGCACAGCGTTAACTGCATGAAGCTGTCATGTCAATATCGTCCTAAATCTCTGAGAAATGTTTCCAGTGCCTTGTTGAATCTATGCCACAAATAACTGATAAAATGAAGGAAGCTCTGAATGCGAGTCCTAGAAAGGTGTAACTAAAGAAGCGGCTGGTGAGTGTGTATGCTTTGCGTCGACTGCCAAAGAGGCACAAACTGGTGCTGTGTAGATAAAACTAAATAGGATTTAACTGAAATGGTAATTTGAGAAACTAGACAAGAGTTAGTATGTTTGCATCATTTTTGCAAGTATGTAATCAGGGTAAAGTAAGCACGTATTCTCAAGACACACTAGCTTTGAAGAAATCGTAACTGCTTGAATATTTTAATTTAGCCTGTTGATGTGTGATCTTTTAAATATTCGGCACCGATGGCATAATGTAGCCTGTAGTTCTTTTATTGTTTTATTGTAGGTTTTTGTATTGTTCCTCTTTGCAGTTAAAATTTCATTGACTAAACACTTTGATTGGACCATTTTGTTGTTCAGTACCATTACACTGCCCTTCAGGGAGTTTTAATCATTTTACTTTGCTCAGTTTTACAGTTAGATGTTCTCACAGAGAATATCAACACAAGAGCTGAACTTTGGAAATGATTTTAATATTCAGATATAGGGTTGCATGCTTTGCACTGCATACAAACACAAGTTTCATTTACAGCCAGAAAGCCAGGGAAACAGGTGTGACAAGCTGACAAAAGCAGCAATACCAAATGTGACCAAGAAATTCTCACCTGAGCAGAGAAGTCAATGAGCTTTGGAAGCTGGACTCGGTTGCCCTCATCACTCTTTAAGAAGTCCAATAAACTACCTGTAGGAACACACATGCAAAACAGATAATTATTAATATCACCCACTGCTTGTTTTAGCTATGATCAGTCAAACTTTTTCAAATGTTCTTTTAACTCACAGCAAAGAGCATCTCCCCTCATTTTTAGTGTAACACAGTATCAACATTTTGGGATGTAAATATCATGGGAAAACACTTTTCAGCGATGTTGCAGCAATCACTGACATCAATCGAAAGATGTCTACTGTGTGCTCCCCCGTGTGCACATCGACAAATACACACTCAAACAGACACTCAGACAAACACACACACACGCATGCACGCACCTTTTTCCATGAACTCAGTGATAATATAGATTGGCTCCTCTTTGCTGACGACAGCATGAAGTCGAACCAGTTTGTCATGTTGTAGAGACTTCATGAGGTTGGCCTCCATCATGAAGGCTTCCACCGACATGCTGCCAGGCTTCATGGTCTTCACTGCTACCTTTGTGTGTTTGTTGTATGTGGCTTAAAAAAAAAGAATTTACAATTAGGAAATGGATTTCTATCTAACGTCACAATAAATAAATGGATTCTACAGTGATGAAGATCTATCTCACCCATCCACACTTCTCCAAACTGGCCAGCACCGAGCCTCTTGTCCAGTTTCAGTGAAGATCTGGGAATCTCCCACGCATCCTTCTCCCATGGCTTTTCAGGTTTTGGACTCAAGCATGGGTTGGTCAGGGACTGGCAGAGACCATCTCCTTGCTCTGTATGTAGCAGAATGAATAATTAGCTATTTGGACCCCTGTGGTAGGAAGATAAAACTTAAGAAATAATACTATTCCGAAATCACGATGGCAGTACTCGTCACAGAGCAATGCAATGCTCCACAAAGGTTGCCATATTAAAGTTGACCAGCAGAGTGTACTCTGCACTACTATAAGAATAATGTTCAATGGAACACAAACTAAGCTGGAGTTGCTTGGCTGCCCCCAAGAAGTCTCAACATCAGCATTTTAATGCGAACAGAAGATAACCTATCAGTGCTGCTAAAACACTGTGGCACAGTTAGAACTCACTCTTGTAATGGCCTACTAGCTCCTGCAGGGTGCTGAAAGTGATGCGGGGAGAGATGTAGAATCCTCCATTATCCAGTGTACGGATCTTATAGTGCTTCACTGTGTCGCCGGACACATCATTGTCCCTGACAGAGAGAGAGTAGCTGCCTGTGGAAAAGGAGAAACAGCAGCTTATCCACAGAGAATTTCCAAATATGTTGAACTGGAGTGTCTTTTCTCTTGTTTTTGTTTCCTTTAAAGAAGCATTAAAAGCTGTGAGCATCACATGGACATGTCATCACAATTTTTATTTTATTCATACTGGTGTTAACAGGAAGTCACGTGTCTCGTCTTCAGACACTTTGGAAACGTAGCATTCATTATTTCTGCTATCCTCACAAATATAAGTCCAACAGTTACTGTGCATTTATCCCTGCTCGCAGGGAAAATAGTTATGATTCTAAATGTTAACATTAAAACTAACTATTAACATTAAAGTCATTAGCCCATGTATATACTAAATTCATCACTGAAGTTTTATCTAATCTTATCTAATCTACTGCCGTTTGTTACAAAGAAATATTAATATTATTATATTAATGTATGATTTGGACCATGTTTCAACTTTCTTCTCTTAGCCAACCAATGAACAAAGAGTCTTTTTCTCAAACATAAATCGCTTACCTTTGGTAGTCTCACTGTCTCGGATCATGAAGGAGCCAGTTTTGTTCCCAGGGGCCAGCAGCTGCCTCTCAGCATCTTTCCTGCTTACGCCCTTAAAGAACCACCTTAACAACAGAAAACAGATCAGTCAGTACTGAAACCTTTCAGTGTCCTCATTTTACCTTCATATTGTGTGCTGTGTTACCAAGTTCATTTTCAGTGTAAAAACGTGACATCTAAATATGTTTAGCTTACATAATGCTCATTTCCCTACTATCAATAATAACACTATGTCATATTATTCGCCTCCATGAAAACAAAGTTTTTTTACTTGTATGGTATGCAAGTGTGTGTGTGTGTGTGTGTGTGCATTCAGTGTGAGTCTGCTTACTCCTCTGCCTCCAGAGTATCTTTGGCTACATAGTTACTGGGGATGTAGCCTTCCTGACCTGTGCTGATTAACATTGCTCTCCACCACTCGCCTGATCTGCAGAGAGTGAAAAAAAGCATCTGTAAGGACGTAACAGACTTAACAGAAACATGATAAGTTAAAAGTATCAGAAGTCCCGAAACTAAATTTGGAACCCAGAACAACCTGATAACTCTCGAAACCGAAGCAACAAATAATATCAACCATCTTCTCCACAGCTGAACTTACTCTTCTAAGATTTTCAGCTTATCTCCCTTCTTGAAGCCAAGGTCTCCCTCATGAATGGCCTCATAGTCATACAGTGCCATGGCAATACTCTCCCCTGAAGCAGAAAAGAAGAAAGCAGAGGAAGGCCGTCATGTCCAGTGTAAAACTTTTTTTTCATTTCCTTTTTTTGTTGTCACTTGAACTCTACATGCATGAGGTTTTTGGCTAGCACTGCTAAATATGTGAGAGTGACTGATTGTTCTATTTGTTTCAGTGGGCATTTAAGCTAAGACTGGGTTCACCATAATCTGGCTAAGACTGACCTCCCTGTATGCTTGATAATAATAGCAATAGGGTTACTTTTGAAGGCCTGCGTGGTGAGGCACTGAGAGGGGTTATCGCTCTGAACCCACACGCTGAGTTTTCTTCCTCTTTCTGGTATAAGACATAGCTTTTCTGCATCCAACCAACACTGGCCTACATCTTGGTTTTTTTAAACGTGACACATTTGTTCTCATATATCTGTGACGTGAAATTTGTGATGGCAAGGAAAACACCTATAACTGGCTAAACGTGCTACCTTAATAAAAGCTGTGAAGTGAAGTACAGACACGTTAGTGAAGCAGTACATATAGAGTGAGACTCACCATCTGCAATGTTTGCATTGGAAGGCATTTTGGCCTGTGGAAAGATGGATAGATAAAACAATTAAGATCCTTCATGTAATCATTTCAAAATCTTTAAAAAAAAATCCATAAAACTGTTGTAATTATTGCAAATCCTGCACAAAGCACTAACAGGCAGTTAAAAATTTGACTTGTTATCCAACCACTTCCTGGTTGTATTATACTGTCACATCCATCCATTTGCTTTCGTTTATCCTTTTTCACAGTTATGGGGTGCTGGAGCCTTTCCCAGCTATCTTAGGGCGAGAGGCAGGATACGCCCTGGACAGGTCACCAGTCTGTCGCAGGGCTAACACATAGACAACCATTCGCAACTATGGGCAATTTAGAGTTTCCAATTAACCTATGCCCACTA
Source organism: Pelvicachromis taeniatus (assembly GCA_015108175.1). Taxonomy (NCBI): domain Eukaryota; kingdom Metazoa; phylum Chordata; class Actinopteri; order Cichliformes; family Cichlidae; genus Pelvicachromis; species Pelvicachromis taeniatus. The sequence continues at coordinate 9,837 of VURO01048214.1, forward strand.
ACTGCATGTTTAAGGACTGTGAGAGGAAGCCGGAGGACCCAGAGAGAAGGCTGTGACGCAACAGTGCTAACCACCGGGCCACCGTGCCGACCTTACTATCACATCATGTTAGTTATTCTCTTCAAATTCACTAATAATAAAAGAATACTGTACAATTAGGATGAAAAAGTAATTTGAAATCCAAAAGATCGGATTATGAATTGACTGTATGTGATGACATAGCTTAAGTGCTGTCTTTAACCACATGCCTCATGGCCAGAAAGAAGCGCCCCGTTACTGCGTGTCTTTCTCTCTCCCTGCTTTCCTGTCCATCCCCACTGTCTCTATCCAATAAAGGCAAAATGCGAGAAAATTATATGTAAAAGAAAATACCCCAACTGATAGCACATAGTACATCTCATGTCAAAAAAGCACTCTGAGGGAAATTCAGTAATCCAGTTCTGGATTAGTATCCCCTCTATTTTCTTCTGTTTTCTGATATTTAGCTCTTTACTTGCTGAACAGTTGCTTTTCTTTGTTTGTTGCTTTTCAGTTGTTTGCAATTTGGTCTTCAGAAGTTTCCATTAAACAGGCTTTTTCTAGTGACAGCTCACAGAGGCACACAACGAACATACACACAATGAAATCACTTTAATCAATCAATTAATTGCATTTTATTTATAAAGTGTCAAATCATCTCAAGGCATGTTATATTGGAAAGCTTGGCTCTTATCTATGTCCATCTATACATTTTTCATGACCGTGTGAGTAAAATGAATTTAAACGAGCCCTCGCTTTTATTATGAAAATCTGCTAATGGCAAATTGTGCAAAGGATATGCTACCCAGGATTCAAGCTTGAAAAACGTAGTATAGATAAAGCTTAATCATCTTTCTGTTGGTTACAAGCAATTGCTTTTCTTTCATTGCAAATCTATGTATTTGTTTCAAGCACATTTCAATAAAATGACTGGTTCTTTTTTTAAACCCATTCTGAAGGCACTTTACTGAAACACACATTTCAAAGGAAGGAAGGTCTTTCTCATATCAAATCTAGAAATCTAAATGTGGCGTAGAGTTAACTTTGTTCGAGGTTTCTGACATATAAGTTGGCTCTTCATGTCAGACAGTTTTTGACACAAAGTGTTATTTTGTTACAATGGTAAAAAATAATCAGAGTTATGTAGAAACCAGGCATGTAGATGTAACATCTAAGTATTTAGACAGCTGTAAAAGAATACTATGTGCAAGTCAAGAGTCATCTTATCCCTTTTCATTCTACATCTCCTATTTATTGCTCTGCTCTGCTTCTGCTTCTGTTACTTCCTCTTTCTTGACTAAGGGTGAAAGAGATGTTATAGTCAGTATACAGGAAACAGTAGCCGGAGGAACTGCACTTACCGACCGCAGCACTGCTGCTTACCCGTGCCACAGATCAAAGTCTGGCCGGTATGCAAACTCACAACAAGTCACAGGCACAAGTTAAGAGTGTGTGTTGTCACGCATATATCCTCTTTGAACAGCACAGGAGAAGTGACTCCTATCACTTTTGAATCAGTGAAATGTGTTCTTACTCTTCTGTATCACTAAAGTAAAGTAATACTTGCAGTATGTTATGAATCATAATTATTTGTCTTTTAAAGCCAAAAATCTGTCTGCCCCTTTTATTATCCGTGACAGTTTAAAGGGGTCCAACCATTAAGTTAAAAGCCACTAGATTAAAGTGTCCAGTAGCATTAAGTAGCTATAACAGCTGCTCGCTAGGGGACCATGCGTATTCCTCGACTGGTTGGTGAGTGGCTGCTGGAGGCTGCTGCCTCTCACTGGACACAAAGAGGGCGCTACAGTGTGCGGCACCAGTTGTCCAGAGTTTGCAGACAAGCTGCGATTGTTAAACTATGGGTGACTAAGGCAACCACCTGGGAGACCACAACAGGGTTTTCTGGTGCAGCACACCAATTAAGCACTTGTCAACTGTTTGGGGAATACACTTTTTTTTTTTTTGTACGGTGGTTACAATAGGGTCGCTGAGCTGTATTTATGCTTTCATACTGACTGCCTCCAACCACTTCCATATTGGTCGGAAAATACTATTTTTTCCTGTTAAAAAAAGGCCTGTGTGACTGAGACCTTACATAAGACTAAGGTAAATAATGATCAGAAATTGGATGTAGGAGTGACTGTGAACTTAAATTCTGTGTGTCTCTGTCTGTTAGATCTGTGATTGACTGGTCACCTGTCACAGGTGTACCCTGTATCTTGTCCTATGACAGCTGGGATAGACTCCAGTCCCAATTCAATCAACAATTAAGGTAAAATTATATTGCTAATAATGTTGTGAGTTAGACCAGTAAACAGTACATTTAACATTATTTAACTGTGTTATCTAGTGGAACCTAACATATAGCAAGTGGAGGTGATAGAGGAAAATTACAAGCGAACAAAGTGAATGAATGACTTTATGTTGTGACATAAATTGACAACTTACAGCTTTATTCCCGGAGCTTCCTGTGGTTGGGTCTTTGACATAGTGGGCGGTCTGTGCTCGGTTCTGCAGATCATCATTACCCGTTCCTTTGCTGTGAGGCTCCTGCTCCTTTTTTGAGCCCACACAACCCATGGTGCGTTCTGCAAGATCGCAACAGGAGGAGAAACAGCAAGATGTGAAAGCTGTGGACACCAGCAGCATTTGTCAGTCTCCCAGCATGGGGGATTTGCCCCCTAAACCTAATAACTAGTTGTACAACCCTTGGCAGAAAAAACTGCAATCAAGCATTTGTGATAACTACCAGTGAGTCTTTCACATCACTGTGGAGAAATTCTGGCCAATTCTTCTTTGCAGAATTGTTTAAATGTAACCATATTGGAGGGTTTTTTGAGCATGAATGGCCTGTTTAGGGACAGTTACTTTTACACAGCATTGTAATGGTTTTATTCAGAGGAGAGTGGAGTGTTTTGCAAATTATGTCAATTTATCAGTGTACAAACTGAAGTAATATAGTATAGGAATTTTAATGTAAACATAGTTTCAAAAACTGCAACAGAAACTATGATTCCAGCTTTTCTTACACAGATGGGTTTAGGATGTTTAAAAAACACAACATTCATAATAAATGTTTAAAGAGTTAGCTAGCTTCTCTTACACCTGTAAGTTTAATAAATAATCTATCAAAAGACCTTTGAAAGAACTACAGAGGGTTCTTTCCTTAGTTAAAGTAAAGCCAGATCCTTCCTTATAATTAAAAGCTGAATATTCGTTTATCCATCTGTTGTTTACAATCGTTAATTTTTCTGTTTTACTGCCAAATAGATTGTCCACGCACGAAACAACTGAAACCGACCAATAACTCAGCTTATCACAGACCACAATTAAACCTCGTGCATCATATTTTTACTATGTGGATAAAGGAAAAGAGAAGTAACACAGGGGGGTGGCTGAGGTGAATGAACTTTGAACACGGGAGGCTGGACATTTCCAGTTTCAAACCAAAACTCAGCATTACTTATCGTGTCTATAAAATACTCTGTGGGTTTCAGTTAAAAAAAATAAATGAATGGCTCACTTATGAACTCAGAGTCAATGTCACTAATCAAGTGCATTAAAATCGTAATTGCTGCTGGGTGCAATTGCAGCATTGGATAGTTCCAGTCATAGCCTTCAGTAACACTAAGAACTCTGTAGTCCAAATAGGTGTCCAAACAGGAAGAGACTAGCAGCGATGTAGTGACCATGAAATATAATTCAGTTATTCACCTTTCAGAGGTGAGCCATTGCACTGACTACCAATGACATTGTTGAGTGACAGTATGGTAAATGCATTAGAGGGGTACTAACATTTGAAATTTGAAAAGTTATTGACTAAAAACTGATCTGTGTCTAATCTTTGTAGAAGTGGAGTTTCATTAAGACTTCTCTTTGACGCACTCCTATATGTGGCTATCACCATGGCGAGGTTTCTTTTATAAGAGACACTCTGATCTTAATAGGAATTTCTTTTTAATAAAAAATATATTTGTGGAACTAATATACTGAATATTTTTCATGTAGTGCTTTTATTCTCATTTCTAGCATTTTGAATTTGGACATGTTGAAATCCTAACTTCATGTTATTGTTTAATACAGACCTAAACTGATAAAATATTGTTGATGATCAAAAACAATAAAGGTGTGAAACTTTGAGGTATATTAACTCAGTGGTCATCATTGGTGATGGCCTAACGATGAGAATAACTGAGCTCTCGCTGGATTAACATCAAACAGGTTAATCTGTTTGATTAAAAAAGGCATTTGTGATGAAGTCCCTTTGACATTTTGTTGGTCATTACATGGAAGCTGTGTAGTCACTGTAGTTTAAGCTCAGCTGAGAGAAGACATTATCGCAAGCCAACATCTTACTGTAAATGTACTGTGAAATTTCTCAAACTTTGGGTGTGTAAGGTGGGAAAACAGCATGTGAAGATCACCACAGGCGGTAGACTGAGAAGACAGTTTAAGAGTTTATTTTCTCTTTGCTATTTTGGCTGATTGGGACATGATGAATGTAAAAACAAAGAATTACAAGATTTATTTTTTTTTTACCTGATTTTTATTTCTGAGAGAAATGAGATCCACATATGATCACATTCTTTTTAAATTTTGATTGAACAGTGGCAGCATAATGTCCTCGTAAGATGATGTCAGGTCCTTGTAGAGCAAAATGTTGTATTTTGGTTTAAACAACCCAAAATGTGACGTCCACATATGTGGACGCAGGTCCTAGGAGGTTAAATCTCAGATGACTGTACGACCATGAGTAAATGTTTTTGATATACTGTAGGCTTCTGCAGTCTCCACACTACTGCTGTTTATTGTGACTATTATGTTCGTGACTTACTTGATGAAGTCTTATGTTTGTAGTTTTGGCAAATAAGTCTTTCTGTGTCACGTGGCACCAAAAGAATTTCCACACAAGTCTCTGTTATTCATCTGTAACATCTAGGGAATGTATCCTTGTATCACACTGTATCAGTATATGTGTGTCTGTATATGTAAATGTGCATGCAGATAAATGGAAAAAGGTTTTACAGGAACGAGAACAAAGAGAGACGGACACAGTGTCCATCTCCTATCACAGACGAGAGTCTGTGATAGGAGACGGACACTGTGTTTGATAGCACATGCACAGATAGAGAGGACACAAGAGAGTCATGTCTGATCTCTCCTCACCTCAGAGAGGCAGATTATCGCCCTGAGCAAAGTAAGTCTAACCAGAAAAGCAACAAGCAGCAAGAGACATCAGTGGTTAGAGAGTTTTTCATTTTTTCTACAACTGGCTGTTGATCTGTTCTGGAAACTGCAAATTATTCCGGTCATCAATCATTACTGTACTGTCGATAATGTACAGTGGCAAGCAATGGAAAATGTTTAGACACAGGAAGTGGTGTTACTGAGGTCAAAATTGGTGGCGTTAACATATTTACTTCCCCTTTTCTCTGCTCTAAACTTTGTTCCTCTTCAGATGTCTACTTGAGGCCTCTTTGACTTCTATATAAAACTCTCAGTACAATCCCTTTAGATGATGAACAGTCATGGTGTCACAGTTTTTATGGATGCAAAATTAAAATTAGCGAAACACTAAAAGAGAGAGTTTGACTCTGTGAAAATGCAACTGTCAGTGACTTGCCCACATGTGACACAGCTACAAGACACTTCAAAGACAAACCAATATGTCCACACAGCCTGAAAAGTGCCAGCAAAAGGACCACCAGAGTAGTTAGTGAGTGGAGAAAAAAACCCCGAGTCCTCAGGCTGGGATGTTGGCACACTGAAGTACTGACAGTGCTTCACATTGTAGCATAATTTGAATATCAATTTATCCAATGATAATATCCTCAATATGTCTCATCACGAGTACACACAGAATCTTTACAAGAGTATAATATCAGTCTGATTGTGTGGGTGACAAGTCATTGCTGTGCCTTTGCTACCAGTAGGTGAGAGCTGAAAAGCATCAGAGTCAATTCACAGTCACTTTAAAAAAAGCTGCTTATCCTATGCAAAGTATGGACACAGAAGCTATTTTTTCAAATACATCTCTGTATATGCAATAAATGCAATAAAAAGAACAGCAAAACATTTTTCTATAAGGGTTATCTACTGCAACTAAGCTCTAAAGTTCAAGACAAGATCTGTTTTGCGGACAATTCAAACTGATCTATTTGCTAAAAGTAGCTTATTGCTACTGAAAAAAGCATGACTTTAAAAAATTTTTCATGACGTATGGTCCCATTAGAGACAGAAAGACTGATAAAGCTCTGTATTGTTTACAGCAGGCCTTATTTTGTGATGCATAGCTACTGCAGTGCTCCACGGTTTCTCATTCAGATCTAGCCCTTCGCTTGTCATGTCTGGTTTCAAAACGGCAAGATGGTGACAGTTAAAATGCCCTGCTTGGGCCTCACAGTGGGGCCACCGTATAGCTGTGCTCTATGGTTTTGTTTTCTAAATGAGAAATAATCAGCCAGAATGTGGCCAGCCAGCATAGCTTTATAAACCCTGTTTATGTCATAAATACTCTGTGAGGAAGCAGATGATTCAACTTGCTGTCATCAAATCCCAGTATTTATACTCTGCCTGTACATTACAGATACACGGATGATGCTCTTCACTGGAACACCTGGGAAAACAAATCCACTAATGACTTTACTGTAGTTCCTATTGGGAACTTGCTGTCAATGAATGTGAGTGACAGCAAAACTGTGATAATCCTAATGGACTGTGCCTCTAGGTTATGAAAGCTGGGAGTGGGAGGATTATCAATTCTGCAATGGAAAGACCTTGGATTCCCAAAAACCTGAATGTTGTATTTGTTAAAAATAAAAATAACTATTCTCAAATAATGAGGTCAGTGTAACTGTGGTAAACATCACATATTCATCCACTCCATCATTATGGATTAGAGGGGATGATGACTCCTCCTCTCATCAGAGAACTCCGGCGGTTTCTGAGAATTTTGAAAATGAACATAAATATTAAACATACTGATTAGAACACACCTGTTTCTTGAAGAGCGAAGAGAAAAAATGACAATGATTGCTTAACATAAAGCTAGAGCCAACCGACTTGAACTAGCAAGATGGCAAAACGAAAGTATTTCTGAAGACTACTAATTAACATATCTTGTTTTGAAATGATGAACTTCAGATATGCTGTTAGGCCTCCCACATAGACATTTATAAACAGTTGCCATTTCTGGGCATGTCTGCCATACCCATTTTGCTAAGGAGGTCTGACTATGGCTGCTAACCCATTCCTACCTAAGAACTTAATGCTAGGATACCAACTTTAATGCTATGCTAGGTGGAATAATAATATATCTTTCTAACTAAATTAACAGAAAGATGTTGACTAGTCCTTAATAAACTATACATACAGAAATTATCAAACCACTTTGCAACAATGTAAATTCATTGTGTCATGATGATCTTGAAAGACCTTTGACCATTCCCCTTAAACAATATGGCAAGTATACTGAGATACTGTTCTTATAAATAGTAAAGGCCAAAGATGTGTCTCTCTCTTTATATATATATGGATATATGGGAGAAGAGAAGGACGCAACCCATAACGGCAATGCTCAGTGGCTACTGGACCTGAGGGTAGACCACAGCGACCTCCCTAAACAGGGTCCAGTAACCATCACAATGGCAGACATCCAGGAAAGGGTCTCCAGTATTGGACAGAGTTAGACAGCACCAGGTCCTGACATGGTTCATGTCTACTGGCTGAAGAAGCTGACTGCACTCCACAAGTGTCTGGCAGCACAGATGATGAACCGGCTGCTAGTTGATAAGAGACACCCGGAATGGCTAACCGAAGGCTAGACAGTCCTGATCCTCAAGGACCCCCGGAAGGGTCCCATCCAACTACCGACCAATAACCTGCCTCAGTACCACATGGCAGCTCCTGTCAGGCATCATAGCAGCTATGATGAATGGGCACATGGGACAATACATGAGCAGGGCACAGAAAGGGGTTGGTAAGAATACCAGAGGCGCAAAACACCAGCTACTGGTAGACTGAGCAGTTGCCCGAGACTGCAAGAGTAGGCTGACCAACCTGTGCACTTCCTGGATTGATTACAAGAAGGTCTGTGACTCGATGCCCCACACCTGGATCCTGGAATGCCTGGAGCTGTATAAGATCAACAGGACCCTGAGAGCCTTCATCAGGAACTCAATGGGGATGTGGCGTACAACACTAGAGGCCAACTTCAAGCCCATAGCACAAGTCAGCATCGAGTGCGGGATCTACCAAGGAGATGCACTGTCCCCACTGCTGTTCTGCATAGACCTGAACCCCCTCAGTCAGATCATTGACAAGACTGGCTATGGATACTGACTGGAAGAATCCATAGCCAATGGATAAGTTGTCAGCCACCTCCTGTACAGGGATGACGTCAAGATGTATGCCAAGAGTGAACGAGATATCAATTCACTGATCGAC
>VURO01048215.1:0-36669 GCA_015108175.1 Pelvicachromis taeniatus
GTGGCTGGCTCAAAGGTGGGAGACTCTCCAGGCCTGTTGTGGCAGCAGAACTGACACACCAGATGATGTATGTGTGTGTGTGTGTGTGTGTGTGTGTGTGTGTGTGTGTGTGTGTGTGTGTGTGTGTGTGTGTGTGTGTGTGTGTGTGTGTGTGTGTGTGTGTGTGAGAGACGGGTATTAACATCCTTGTGTGGACCAAAATCCCAGTCCCCATGAATTTGAAGGCATTTTTGAGACTCAAAGTGTGGTTTTAGTGTCAGGGTTATGGTTAAGTTTAGGGTAAGGGTTAGGCATTCATTTTTGATGGTTAGGGTTAGGGTAAGCAGCTAGGGAAAGCATTAAGTCAATGAGATGTCCCCACAAGGATATAAATACACACGTGTGTGTGTCTGGGCATGCATCTGTGTGTATCTAGTAGTGTGTATTGTATGACACAATCTAGCACTGCCAACTTTTCGGAGGGAAAAATACACACTGGTTTTTATTCAAAGCACCTCTGTTTAGCTTGTACTAACTGCAACATCTGTGTGTGATTCTTTGTGCAGTGAGACCACCGCCCCTTAACTGGACAGTCAAGAAAAGTGGGAATCAATTTAATATTGCTTGGTACCCTCCTAAAGTGCTTGCATCGGACCAGTGGGAATATATAATAAATTACACCGAGTGTGATAAACAAAACGTAAGAATAACAACAAGACAATCTTTGTCTGTCATGTCCAAGTAATGTGTGTTATAAATGTGATTTTTGTTTTTGTTTTTAAATGAACAACTGAAAGGACAAGTAATTAGAGAGTTTGAGCATTAGAGTGAACTTGGGGGACACGGTAAGGAGTTCAAAACACTGCGTGGGAGCTCATATAAGACATGGGGTCCTTTGTGTTAAAAGAAGAAGAGGCTAGCCCATGTTTCAGTGGAAAGTTTACATAACCTTTTTAAACTGGGAAAGTCTTGGAATCCCACAGGAGTGGAGGAAGTGGATCAACTTCAACTTCTGGGGCTTCCTCTGAAACAGGACTTAACTTAAATACAATCCTAAGCCATGCTAGCACAATAGCTCTCGGTTTGGGAATAATGGTAGCCATCATATCCAGAAGACGAAAATAACAGCTTAGTGCAAGCTCCAAGCAGCTTCAAAACAGCTTTTTATAAAAAAAAACAAACAAACAAACTCAGCAGTTATGTCAGCGGTTGTTGTTATATTTGGCAGAAATCTACAGTGTCCCAAGAGGATGAGGCCAAAATAAATATTTAAATATCTCCTTGATGGTTATGTGCTGAATTTTGCACTCACACGTGTTTCTCTCAAGATGAATTTTTGATCCCCTGATTCAAATGTAAGGCTCCAATTAATTGTGTCCCTGAAATACTTTTTACAGACTAGAATAATAAACAGAGAAACATCACTTCAGCTGGAGCGGGTCTCTCACTGTCACTACAGCATTGCTATTAAAGCAAAGAGTGAAGAAAAGGGAGAAACGCCGTGGACTGACAAAAAGTATTTTGGTAAAGGCATTTTCTATTTTTTTTCTAATCTCTTTTCTAATCTTGTGCAGAAAAAGCAGAATGCACTGACTTACAATTGTTTATTTAATTATAAAGACTATGCATTCTTCTCTGGGGTGGCTGTAGTGCAGGTCATCTGCTAATTAAAAGATTGGTCGTTTGCCCCCCGGCTGCTCACTCACACTTGTGAATGTTAGATAGAAAGCACTTACATAGGAAAAGAAAAAAAGAAAATGCTTGTGTGAGTGGGTGAATGAGGTAAGTTGTGTAATCGTGTGTATATAGGGCCATGCTTTATCCTCCTGAAGCTGACATGTTATTTTCTCTATTCAAAAAGCTGAAAAGGAAAAGTAACACCAAAGACTGAAACACGAAACAGTGTGGACGTTTCATCGCTGCTGAAATGAATGTTTATATGTTTTTGCATGCAGATGCAGACTCAGGCTTCAGTCCATTAGTGTTTCTTGCCATTATAATCCCACTGGTGGTTGCTATCCTGACAGTCCTGACTGTGATGTGTTACCAGAAGTAAGTAAAAAGTCCCTTCTTCTTTTTCAATGGATCCTGTTGTTCGTTGGAATTGTGTTTGTTTTATTTTGTTCTGCTTTTTTTGGTCTACACTAACCTCTGATATTTAACTGTCTCTGCGTAGAAACAAGGATATTATCTTTCCCAAAGTACCAGAGCCTCGGGATCTCCTGAGCGATATCTGTGACAACAACAATAAGGTGAATAAAGTGCGATTTTTTTGCTCTTGGGTGTACTTCTTGATTTCCTTGTTTCTTCTTTCTTTTTCTTTCTAAGGCCTGATAGTGCATGCTTCTCATAATCGCTGCAGTAGTACAAATGATTACAACTGTGTGTGTTGTTTGTTTTTTTTAAAATAGTTTTTATTTTTTGAATGCCAAGCTAAGGTTGGATTTCTCTCAAACACTATCACATTTCATTTTCTTCTTCCTCTTCCTCTTTTCAGACGGCCCTGTGCAACTTTCATGCCACGGCAGTGGAAGAAGACCACTGTAAAATTGCTCTTGTGATAGAGCCCCAAATCAGCAAGCCAGACTGGTGATAAGAGGTTGATGTCCCCTCATGCTTCCGACGAAGAACAACAACAACTCGAAGCTGCTGCTGCTTCAGCACTTTGTATTCTTTGTAAAATCTGACATCACGAGTCTTACAGTGACATGTGACACTGTGTCTTTATCATCCCTATGGCGTGACACACCAAATATACCAATGCATTAAGTTGATTTTGTATTCGCGGCAGTGCTCCCATAGCATTTTGATCCCTTATCAACATGCTTTGTTTCGAAGTGGTTCATTTTTTGGAAATCATGTCGGTTACCTAATCGAGCCAAACACGGATGTCCATTTTAGTGCAAGGTCAGAGTGCGAATAAGGCATTGCACTGCCATGTGTCAGCCTCTTCGGACCCGTCTGTTGCTGCTGCTGATACAGATGAAACAACAACAACCGCAACCCCGTCGGCAGCAGACGGTGGACGGCATGGACGGCCACGAGCTGAGCCTGAATGTTGAGTCGAATCATTTAGTTACCCAGATTATCTTTGTAAACACTGAAAATTGTTGGATGGCCTGAAATATGTAAGTGGACAAATACTTTTTCACAGCGCTGTGTGTCTGCCAGCTATAGCCCCAATGGTGTCACTGTCACAGCTTAAATATTTTTACTGTGTATATATGGAAGACTTACTGAGCCAGTGAGCGGTTGACCAGTGAGCACTGTCCCTGTCCAACTGCCATTAACTGTATTAAGTGCTATGAATTTATTGCAGCCTGGTATGCTGTATATAAGAAACATGCCCAGTCTTACTTTATGTCTTAAGAACAGCTTGCTGAGAGTATGCGATGTAATGAATTTATCAGTTAGATGCCTACTTTACTAAAAGGAAAAAACAAAAAAAGGGGAAAAATTATCTTTTGTTTTTTTTTGTTTTAGAGGGCAGAAAGGCTGAACATGTCACAACCACATGTCTTTATGAATCATCAGCCTCATTGTTTGGTCTGTTAATGGACAATAGTCAGGGAAATACCTTGTGCTCTTGGAGGAAGGAAATTCTGAAGTTTTTATCAGAAGCTGAGGATTTGGCTTTTAACAGCACCATGTTTCTTCAGCAGGCCTTTAGCAGAGGATATCAGCAACTGCGATGTGCTTGTTTACCTTGTTTTACTTTTTTAAGGTTTTTTTCTCAAGTAACCTCAGTGATTAAATCACCTTTGAAAGATTAAATGTGTTCCTGGTTTCAACAGAGAAAACTAATGCTGCCTTCGTTTGCCCCGTAGTTGTTGAACCAGTCAGGAAATGTTAAACGAAATGTTGGTGCTCAAGGTTCAACTTATAGTTCGAGATCTCCTCCTGGACAGGAGGTCCAAGTGTCCATCCACTGAAGGTGTTACATCCCTCTTTCTTTATGTGTGTGTGGGAGGGGCAATAAAGAGAGACAAAGAGAGACACAAAGACATGTCTTTGTGTGATAGAGTTTGAATGTTTTGATGAAATTATTATGATGGTTAATGCTGAATTTATTCATTAAAAGTTTATCATCAACTTTATTTTACTTCCTCTGATCTAGTTTTTTTATGTCTCACATTTAAGATTAAGTTTTTCCTTTTCTTTGGTTTTTGTTTTTTGTTTGTTTTACACATTTCTCATAAAGTATTGCATTTTTCTCATGTTGAAACTACAGTTTGTTTGGGTTCATGTGAGGAACTTCCAGATAAGCTGAGCTTGGACTCCAGTTTCATGTGGGAAATACTGATATCAGTTTTCTCCTCTGAGTCTCAGCAAAAAAGTGAGTAAGTATGTTTTCTCTGTATGTTTATATCTTGTTACTTAAAAGTAACAAGATATAAACATACAGAGACAGTGTTCACATACACAGTGTTCTTAAAAGAACACTGTGTTCTTAAAAGAACACTGTGTACTAAATAATGCACACATAATACTGTGTAAAAATATAGTTTGTATAATAGATATAGAAAACTGTTTTATGTAGATTTGAATTATGTGTTTACGACATCAACTGTTTAACAAGACAAATCGGACCAAACATGCCTCTTGTCTGTCTTTTATTCTTTTAAACGTACTTTCTGGCAGCTTGCTGCTCTCTTCCTGGGCCCTGTTCCAGGAGGGAGGTTCAACAAAACTATGACTTTTAAAAATAAACTCTTAGATCGTAATTTTTTTCCTTCAGTTTTCAGCTCCAGAATGGTTCAATGAACTCTGAGTATATTTACTTTTTTCTTTTTCTTTTCTTTAAAAAAAAAAAAAAAGATGTTAAAGTTTATTGTGATAAACTGTGTAATACAAGCATGTAGATGCAGTAACTGAGGACCCAATGTGATTAAAACAGTAAAATCTCACACATTGTCTGTAAAATACAGTTTGTTAATACTTTTTTTTTTTGCGTGTCCCGGGATCTTTAGTGATCAGAATTATTGTCTGAAGGCCAAGAAAGACAGCCAACTGATTTATTTGACCAAATGGACCATCGAGGCCTTGCCGCATTGATCCATTTGATTGACCTTTGTTATTATTTATTTATTTACATTATTTTCATGATTATGGGATAGGAAAAGGAGAGAGCGAGAGAAAGAAAGGGAGGGAGGGAGAGAAGAACAGAGGGGACGAGGTACTGTGAGAGAGGACAAAAATGAAGAAAAAAAATCCCCTGGATCACCTGTTGAGACAAACAAAGAAAAAAAAACAAGCAAAAGAAAACAAGCAAAAGCAAGGTAGAGCAACACAATATGGGGACCACAGCAATAACACTAAATACGAAGTATCGAATGTTATTGTGTAGAATGCAGGACTGACAGCGCGCAATGTGCTCCAGGACAGCAGCCAACAAAGGTGTAGTTTTGCATCTCTGAACACCTGTGTGTACATCTGTGTGGATGAGCGTACTTGTATTCAAAAGGCTTCTCCATGTACTGATCTGTCCCCCAGGGCATGAAGCAGGCACAGAGGAGATCCAGGCCCCAGACACCCAGAGGTCCCCAGAGTGCAAGAGCCCTAGGAGGACCACCTGAGGGGCAACACGCCATCCTCCCGGAAGGAGCTGAGGAGAGCCCTAGATGAGGGGTCACCCAGCAGCCACAGAGTAGAAGCCAGAGGGGGCCGCAGTGACGTGCCCGCGGGCTCCGCCGGCAGCCAGCCGTGCCAGAGCAGACCGGGCCCCAGGCCCAGAGGCCAGAGGCATGAGGGCACCCGCTCCCAGGAAGGGGCCTGACCAAGCCACGGGTGTCGGGCTCCACCAAGCAGCCACCAGGAGTGAGCAGGCACATACCCGAGCACCCAGCCCCAGACACCAACAACCCAGACCCAGGGAAGGGAAGGGGTAGGCACCCCCGCCCTCTGGAATCCACCGAGGCCAGAGGACCCAGGCCCATCCGGACCGGGGCCCATGGCAGCAGCATCGCATAGCCCCACTGGATCCGTGGTGGCCCACCTGACCCGACCACATAAGAAGCTGTACCCACCCCATCATCCAATCATCTTCCAGACTACATAAGACAATAGACTCCCAGGTCAAGTTCATCTCTCCTATATCTCTCCCCCACCTGCAGAGTGAACTCCTGGAGACTATACAAATCCTGCAAGGATGTAATAACCTCCCCGCCAGTTGAAGAGTCCCCTAGTTAGTCCGATGCACCAGAGGCCCTCTGTGCCAGGGCCGAGCCCCCGTGCATCCACCTGCCCACAACCTCGGTGACACACCAAGCCCCCGAGGCCCAGCCAGAGTCCCAGCCCGGAGGCGGAACACCTATACTTACTCTTTCATGTGCGAGTTCAGCATGTTTATTAAGTAGGGAAAGAAAACCATCATTTGGAGCTCCAATATCAGGATTGCCTGTGGGTAAATAAACAGCAAAGCCTCCGTTTGAATCCTGTGGACCGAGGAATGCGAACACAGACCGTGGCATTTATCTGAAAAAAATGGGAGGGAAGAAGAGAGATTGTAATCAGCTTATCATCACTGACAGTTCAAAACTCTGAATGTAAGACATGTAATTTTCTAGAATGTTTGCTGTTATTCACTCAGCTTTAATTTGTCATTAGATAAATCCAGAATCTTGATTTTAGGTGCAGGCACGAATTCAAATTTTCCTCCACAATACACGAACAGCTACAAGTTCTGTTCTTGCTCATCTTTGCTGTGCTACATATGTGGCCGGTCTCTAGCCATATGGACAAAAACCTGATATGGGGACAATGTTCTCCACCACCACCGTTTCAAGATGGCAGGGAAACATGGCGACTTCCACAAACTTGCGCCTGCTCCTGTGTATTTTCTAAGTTGATGAGAATTCATGAATTTGTTAGCAGACGTAATTGCACACAAATCATTGAGGATGAACATTTTTTTTCCTATTCAATAATCACAAAAAATGTCTGAATAACTCCATTTTTAAATGAATTTTCAAATATTTTTGAACAACAGCAAAAAATGTCCTCAATACACTACCGTGTTGTTTATAGAGTTATTTTTTCTCCTTCTGTCATTTTGTTATCATACTGTAACCAACATGCGCCTCATTCGTCTGTACGAGTTGGTGTTAATAATAGTTGGTGATCAGAATTTCACAATTTTGAATTTCATAGCAAACGGTTTCTCAGATCCACTTCTGCAAATCATGTTTTTGCCGGTGTCATGATGGTGCTTAAACTTAGGCAATACCAGCAAAGATTCAGAAGCAAAGCGAGTAAAGGCAGATCGTCTTTACTCGCTAATCAGGATCAGGATCAGACATCCTGATTAGGATGTCTGATCTAACAGAAATCAAAACTGAGGCATAGTGGGCACATGTGTCTGCTTCTGGAAGTAAACGGTTTATTTCCCTGTCTGAAGTTTCAGATCCCCTCAGCAGTAAAGGCATCACACAACTTCAGAAGAACAAGTCTTTCTTCAGTGTAAGAAGGAAGTTGTGTAATATGCTTTAAATAGAAAAATGTGTTGGAGAAACCAAAGTTTATTTTCTATAAATGGTCTTCCTTAAGTTTTCTGTGAAATGGATAGCTTCTGTTAATCTTTCAAAGTCTCTAAGCCTGCATGCGTGTGATTGAACTGAAGTCCAAATATCAGCGCTCAAATTTAAAATGAGGGACGTGTCTGTGCTTGTGGACTCTGAGTCTTGTGTCCATTTAAAGGACGCCAAGTACATACGTTTTGGGTGGATGTTCCTTTGAAGGGTAGATGTGGGTTGGTTGCTTATGGGTTGGTTGTCACATTGCTTGGTACTGCCACTTTAGAGGGCTGTGTGGAATTCTATTGATATCATACATTTTGTAGTTTTCATGGGTCAGCGTATGTTTTGTTGGTTTTGTTGTTATTGTATTAAAAGATGACACAATATCAGTCTTTTATAAAACGGTCATTTATTAAAAAGCTGAAGGTTATAGCTTTGATTTGAATCAGCTCTTCACTAGCTAGCTAAAGTCATGTGGTAAGAGGTTAACATGTTGAGAGGTCAGGTGGGGATAGTTGTCACATGTGACATCTAAGCCCCTGAGAATGAGAAATGTTATTGTTTTGATTTCTTTGTTGTTTCTTTGTTGAAACAATGGTTTGTGTTGAGCCATAAACCAAAGGAAGTATGGCTTTGATGCATTGTGTGCCAAAACTGATTACCCCTGGCAATTCAGGGATATATATTTTTCATAAAACTGTGACTTGTGTAACTCTGAGTAACTTACAGGTTTGCTAGATCAAGAATATCAACTTTAAAATTGAGATCCCTGAAAATGTGAGAATGAGAGAAAATGAGAAATGAGCTGGATGATCGAGCACATGTCGAGAGTTAAAAAGGAGGTCGGTTTGATATTGATGTCATTCACTGTGGTTTTGGCGTTTACGCTGCCTCGCTCACTATTGCAAAGGTTACCTGCACAGACTGTTTGTCTTTTAAAATATATTGGCATTATTGATGATATTATTATGAAATATGGAAGTCGTTCTTAGCCGTTTTGTGTAAATTCCTTAATTTCACTTCTCGTAATTCACAATAATTACCATTGGTTCCGCTGATCAGCAATTCATGCGAAACAAAAAGCGGCACGCTTTTTGTTTCAACCCTACTGTCTGCAGGACAAGTGCCTGCACAGCTGTACGACGGGACAAAACCCGGAGTGACGTGAAATGAATCGAGATGTCTCACTGTGGTTTCTGGGGACGTGCACAACTGGATTCTGATGCAACCCTAGTGTAATGTCAGCAGTGAGTCTGCGCACCATTTCCACTCAGAAACATAAAAATGACAGTGACGGTGGCCTGTAAAATTGACATTACACAAATATGAAATACCGCACACAACAGCCAACATTAGAAAGCCATTTTATTTAGACGTATTAAAGGCAGTCCTCTGAAACAGGCGTTTAATTTATGCGACGCTTAAGATAAGCCCTTAGTCGTGTTCGTTACTAAATCCACCGACTTACTGACGCTCAGCCTAAAAAATAAAACATTTGCTTGCTCCAACACGCTCCGTGGGGCTATTTTAATAGCTAGCGCTAAGATGCAGTCAGCACGTTTAGCGTCTTCATGGTGTAGTTCAAAATTAAAGCTCCAGTTACGAATACGCGTGAAATTATTATCTGTAGGCTCGGCGGCTTTTATTTTTTACAGAATAAAAGCCGAGCTCTGGATTTCCACTTTCACACAGGCTATCTTGACGCGGTCCTCGCCTCACCGCTTAGCAACAGCGACCTCTAGTGGTCAGAATAAGGCACTGCCAATATGTCGGCTCAGAGTGGTCCTGATGCTGCGGGGATGCAGAGAGCGGCGGTATGAGAGGATGTGAAGTATGTAAACCTTGGCAGAGAGGGGCAATCCTGGCGCAGTCTCTGTGGCGCAATGGAATAGCGCGCTGGACTTCTAATCCAGAGGCTCCGGGTTCGAGTCCCGGCAGAGATGAGTCACTCTGTGTGCCGCACGGCAGACTTGCGAAATTTTTCTTTTCAAATTGTGCGGGTGACATTTTGATTGCAGATGATCATACTATTAAAACTCAGCCCTAACTGGGAACACAGAAGGTTGATGCTCAGCTACACAGAACACACAAACATGAATATAACCTCCAGTACAGATTTAATGCAGGAGCTGCAAACATGAGCCTGTGTATTATTTTCTGATATCCCAGTCTGAATAGTTAATGCCCTCCTTATCTTACGGCTATATGTTACTTTACTTATGTCCTCTTTCAAGTTCTCGCGCCTTTGGTACTGATTTAGTATTTATGTCTCAATTTTCAAGAAGTTTAAAACCAATTAAAAAAAAGATTATATAGGCATATAGCTATAAAACACTGGGATTGTTTTTCATCATATTTCTGTGTTCAAAAACTTGTGTAAATAAATGTCATTTTCCAGTACCTATGACCAAAAATAACAATCCTAATCTAGCTTTGCAATGTATTTTACAAAATAAGCAACCGCGAGCCAAATAAAATAAAATAAAATAAAATAAAATAAAATAAAATAAAATAAAATAAAATAAAATTGTAATGTATTGTAAAAAGTGAAAACATTTAGATTTTCAACTGTAGCCTGTGCAGTGTATTTATAGCACCGCAAAGGGCTTTATCAGTCAGCATATCGATGACTTTATTATTATTATTAAAATATGATTACCTCAGGTTTTATCATTACTACATTCCGACGCTAACATTCCCGGTGAAATCTGTGTCTGCGCGCGCATATATTTTCGGGCATCTTGTTCTAGTAGTGCTCAGAGATCGCACAGGGTAGCTCTGGGTCCTGAACGCAAGGGGGCAGCATCAGCGTAATCCCCGCTTCTTACTGCGAGTCGGGAGGAACCAGCACAGTGTGGAGACCTACTGAGCTGTGACAGCTACAGTAGGCCTGTCACGGGAATCCGTCACTAAAATCAGTCTCCTACATGATGTGGCAAGAATAAGGAGAATGGGTGTTTAGTCATCACAGCGGCATCACTGCGCAGTCAGTATAATTCAAACGATGTCTCTGCAGATTCTGTTTCCATAATAATAATAATAATAGAAAAACTAAAAACCCTTGCTATAACCCAATGCTAGTGGTATCTCCTCTAAGGTGCACAGTGCTCATATCTTGCTCATAGCAACATAAGTTGTACATTACAGCCAATGTTATGACATTTGACTATAACATCAGGTTTTTACTCTATTCACATCAGTGTAATAATAAGTTTCAGATCAAAGAGATGACCTCACGTTGACCTTATTAATGTGTACATGTTGATAATTTTACGGTTACAGTTTATTTCATTATCTAATGCCACACAGCAAGCAGGAGAAAACATGCAGTTCCGGCTACAGCAAATGTGTCAAAATGATTATGCCTCTCTAAGCTGGTTTATTTTTTATTTTTTTATTTATCTAATGCCCCCCCCCCCCTTTTTTTTTAACGGTTTTTGGCCTGTTAAAGATCCAGAGGGAGAGGGAAAAAGGGGGCAGTGCTGTGGCTCTGCTGACGTGATACAGAGAGAGAAAAAGAGAGAGAGGAATGTGCCGCTAATGAGAATATGACGTCAAGTCGGACAGATTACGGCTACGACAACACCGGAAGTAGTGCGTGATCACGCTAACGTTTACATATATTGTATTTCACTGTCATTTTTGTTTTATGTATCATAGAGAATTAAGAAGAAATTAACGGCAAATTAACGGTTAAAATGTTGTTTTTACTTGTCTATTATTTGAAATGAGCTCTCACAGTTTGTCAAGGTAAAAGTAATGGAAATAAAAAATCTTAACGTCACAGAAAATCCAACAGCATACAGACCTTTTGTGTAGTGCTTCTGAGTAAATGTTTAGGAAGCAGTAATATAGCTACTTAAAACCCCCTGCTTCGATTTTTGTTTTGAAGTTCTAACCGGAAGTATCTTTGTCGTTGCCGCTCGCTTAACGCCCCGGAGTGTAGTAGAAAACGGACTGTCGCTGGAGAGAACAGGAGAGAGGTAAAGAAAAAAAGCAGTGAAATGGTATAAAACTTGAGCCTAGTAAGGGGGCAGACGAGGAGGGACAACGCCAGAGGATTATTGTTCTCTCTGTAATTACCGTCAAAGTCCTGTAAACTCCCGCTTTTTGATGCTGTCCTCACGGAGGTTTGAGCCAATAACGGACTTATTGGTCGGCTGAACCATGCAGAGGCTGCTGCTCCTGAGTTTGGTGCTGAGTTTTCAAACTGGTAAGACTGCATTTTCTCTTTCTTTCGAGCTCGTATAACTCTAATGTTTGTTTGTGTGTACATTAAGCTCAATACACAGCGAGCCTGTCGTTAGTTTTTACTGTGCGGTCTGTGTGTGCAGAAAACAACGTGAGGGGATTTGATATGATTTCATTCCCATATGAACCGCAGCGATGGATCACCTTGTGAGCGCGTGTAGCCGCGTACGAGCACGCAGAGCACGCGCGCGCGTGTGGCTGCACCGCGGCAATGGCTAGCCACACTTTTTTTTTTTTCAGGATTATTGTCGCGCGCATCTGGCGTGCGACTACAGGAGGTCGATTGTGTGCGTGCGTGCGTCTAACTTGAACATGACTGGTGTGGCGCGCGCTCACCGGCCTAAATGACCTTTTGCGTATATGACAAACTCCCAGCGCCGTTACTCAGACGGGTTGTGGTGAGGCGCTGAGGACGTGACGGGAATGACAGTGATTGACCAGCGCTGCTCTACATGCCAGCAGCACTTCCACGCTGCTATCGCCTCTGAATGGCGTGTCAGTCAATGAGAGCTCTGCCACCATCTCCTGTAGTGATCCTCTGTGCTGAGAGGCAGCAGTCTCTCCCCATCTCCCTGTCTGCCACGCGCACATACACCTCTCTCCTGCTCTACCTGTGTGCCTCATCCATTTCACCCTCTCCTTTGGCTCCCTTTGTGCATTTAAGCAGCAGTAGCCGCCATGCATCTGCACCCCCCTCCACACACACACCGTACCTGTGGGGTGCCAGGTAGGCTATTGGCTTATGATAATCACAGCTGTAGCCGTGTTGCTAGGAAACAGGAGGCTGAAGGAGGATGAGGAGAGGATAATTTCTCTAAGCTACCTGTTTGATTGAGGCATATCTGTGTGTCTTTGTGATTGCACAGCCACAGCAGACCTCCTTTACCCCCCCCACACACACCCCTTCCCTCACCTTGGATGACCGGGGAGTAATGCAATGCTGGCTGCTGGGCGGCCAGGACACCACTTCATCATAGGTAGGGGGCGTGTTTGGAGGAAAGGAAGGTATAGAAAAGGATGATGTCACCTTGTCTGCCAGGCTTTGTATTTTTTTTGCTTCTGCTCAGCATCCACCCAGTAAGTGCTGCTGAGGGTTCACATAAACATGCGAGGATGTACACGTAGTAGGGAACAGGTTCGTCTTCGTCGACATATTTGCCCACCGATGCGGCAGCACCACCGCCGATCCCCCCTCCTTGCCACCCTGACCCCTTGTTACTGTCACATGCCATTCCCATTTGTCCCCCCTCAAAAACAATTCAGTCCACATGACTGAATGTGCATGAGACACACTTGCTCGAAGACTGTTTTACATGTGTGAAGCCCTGCGTCCCATTGTCTGCTACAGCTGTATAATCCATTATTACTCCGCGCTGCGCTCCCAAACCCGGAGATATCTGCTCTCTGAAGGCTCTCCCTGAGACGTGATTAGCGGGGCTGTACATGAGGACTCAAATGTTGCCCTGAGATTTTTTTTAAATTTTTTGCACAGGGCTACAAAAACAGAAGAGGAGTTGACATAATCCAGAAAGAGCTGAAATTCATATCACCTCCAAAGAGATAACACTTGCTTTCAGTTTGCTTCTGATCTCCTCTCTTATCTCTTCATTAGATTAGGTAAAACCGTATTCCATACCCTGCAATTTGCACACATATAATTGCCTTCTAGTGTTAATGATTGGATGGTTATTAGTGTAGCAGCTAATTAAAGCTTTGGAATATCAGAATGTTCTAAGGTATTTAAAGCCAATGCAAAAGCATTAGTTTGTCTGTACTAGCAGGAGGAGTGATTGATTCAGGATCCCAGCCTTGTATCCACATACCAGCCTAGTAATAAGTCCTAAGCAAGCGCTGCCATTAATGCTGCTGTTAAATGTTACTGCATAATCAATCATTGCGAACTCGCTCCTTTAACTTACTAATGAGCGTTCAAGCCTTGAGGTTGGACTTGTGCGGCACTGCACCTATAGCCAGACCCCGGGCCTGAAATGCTGACTCGGACAAAGGCTCCAGTGCAGGTGTACCATTTGTCAGCCTGTGTCCTTTCGTGTACATCCAAGCCACGAGCCGCTGCTGCCTGTACTGTACTCTGCAACCCTGAATCACACTGTCGGGCTGTGAATCATAGACCTCAGACGGATTCCTGTGTTGTCCTCAGCTAAGAAAATATTCACATGCTCGAAGAGTCAGACATATTCAGAGGGGGTTTTACACCCAGAGAAAGAAGGGTTTCTCAGGGGCTGTTTAATCAGAGAAGCAGTGGTTCAACTTCGATATGTTAATGACTCAAAGTGGGCTGTAATAGCTCAAATAAAAATGAAGAATTGGGAAAGGCCCATAAAGAATCCAGTGTGGTGCTAAAACACTCTGTTAAAACTGCTGATTTACAGCATTACATACATTCTTGCCAGTAATAATCTGTAGCATTTCCTCCCTCTAAATAAATTCACAGATTTCTTACCTCTGATTCAGGATTCAGGTTTCTTTTTATTAGCGTGGGAATATCCCATACCACACAGCATATGGCGTTTTTTTTATTGTCCTCACAATAAATAAAAGAAGGATTCTGTAGTTAGTCTGGGCTGATCTCACATAGGCAAGCCTTACTTTTTAGCTCATGAATGCATACTAGGAAAGCAACATCCAAGGATCAAAAGTTTGCCACAAAATGATGCGATTCATTTGTTTCGGCTCAGATAATGGCTATAGGATGTTTAAAAAAAAAAGAAAGAGCAGCACTAGTATCTGATGAAGAATAAAAGTTTCACCTACAGAAACTTCCAAGCGGATTACCACTTTACACAACTATTTATAGCGATATGATGCTTTTTGAAAGCTCGCTGTTTCGGTTTTTGAGGCTAACGAACCTTTTTTTTTTGTAGCCCTATACTGAACCCTCTCTAGCTCAGAGTGTACATCCGGAGTGACAGACTGTATGTAGCGAGGCAGAAGTCTGTTTTTAATTTTGATCCCAGTGAGCAGAGATATAGCTCTGCTGCATCCCACTGTTAATATGCGAATTGGGGTCACGGTTTTTATGTGATTCAAATGAAGCCTATTTACCAAAAAAGCATCTCTAATTGACATTAGCCACTGAAAGCAATCACTGAACCAGCTGTAATATAATGTACATGTACGCACGTTGTTCCCCATTGGGTTCCATTCAGTCAAGAAATTCTTGGCATCTCTGTCCCCTGCGGGTGTTTGTCAATGTGTGACATGTTGATTGCTTCTCTCAGTTGATATGTTTGTTTAAGGGCATTCCTCTGGACACGAGTGTCCTATTATGTTTTTTCAAGTGGCGCTTGGGAGGAGGAACGCGCTCGCGTGCTCTCGGATGATCCGGCAAAAACCTCGCAGAAGTATGTAGTTGGATAATTTGCCGTCAGACTTGTGGTCCGAGATGAATTCGGTCAAAAGCGAGCGCGCTTACTTTCGAGCGTCCTCAGCAGCTATGCACGTAAATGTTCCTCAAGTGAAGCCCCAGGATTTAAAGGCCTCATAATCTGATTGTGTTTGACAGGCCAGCGGCATACAAGTTATAAAAAGAAAAAAGAAAAAAAAACAACTTCCCCTTAAAAATGTTTCTTTATGCACAGTCCCCCAAGCAAGAGAGGAACACTTTATCACATCTGACTGAATCTATTGGCCTTGTTATTTTCCAAAACGGTGCAGACACATTTATGTAGCAAGAAACAATTTGGGGTGATGGAGGGGTTACAGGAAAAAAACCCAAACTTTTGGAAGGGGGACCGAGAGGGGGGGTCGTCCTTTGGGCAGGTGGGTGAAGCAGGATCGAGAATGATTGCACTCTTTTTTTTTGTTGCTTGTTTTAGAGGTGGTGAGGTGGGTGGGTGGGTGGTGGGGCAGTATTGTCGTGTAGGACGAGGTTGTGGTGGATGAAGAGAAAAGCGAGCCGGGAGTGAGGAGTGAGGGACCAGGACGAAGGAGGAGGAGTGGTTGGGAGGCCAGCGGCATAGAGAAAGGGACTATTACTCAGGCTCGACTGCTTCCTCAGTGGGGACAGCGAAGCTGCTCATTCACACAGAATATGGTTGAGTCCGGTTCAAAGGCTACATTTGCGCTGGAATCACGAGTGATTGAATCCACATCTGAGGTGCCAGCCGAGCACCTCCCCCGCTCCGTCCCCACTGAGGTTAATTGCCATTAGCCAGTGTCACCGTTAACTTTCTTTTCTGTTCGTCTTTGACTTTCTCTCTCAGCGTGATCTCTTTTCTGCTTACCAAAGTTCATTCTTTCTCACTTTCTGTCCCCTCCTGGACTTCTTTTTTTTTTTCCTGCTTGACTCCCCTCCCCACCTCCACCACCACCACCATTACTTCTTCTCTTTCCATCTACCCCTTTCTCTCTCGCTCGCTCTCTAATAAGTTCCAGATGTGGTTCTTGCATTCCTCTGGTCGGTGGAGAGAGAAAGAGACGGGGTGGGGGTGCAGCGGCGGCGGGGGAAGAGTGTATGAGTCGGGGGAGGCAGGGGGGAGGGGACAGGAGGAGAAGCACATGAATTAAAACAGGGAGCACATGATGAGGAAGAGGAGCCCGCGTACTTTATCATACAAAGAAATGTGCGCTAGAAAACGTGTACATGCGCAGACACACACACACACACATACATAGGGAGAGTGTGTTAGTGTGTCTGTGTTTTTGGAGGGTGCGCGTCCTGTAACCTCAAAAGTTTTGGGACATTCTCCTCCTCCTCGTCTTCTTCCCCCTTTCCCCCTCCTCCTCCTCCTCACCCCCTCCCTCTTCAGGAATGTGGCCGACGCTGATGATGTCACTTCATTTCTCTGCTCTCCCAGTTTCTGCTCCTCAGCAGGGACAGGGGCTGAGAGAGCGAGAGAGACAGGGAGATTTGACTTGTTCCATCCATCTTTCCTTTATGATAAAAGCATTAGGGTCAGCCTTCTAACTAAATCGGTTACCACAGCGCGGCAACGCTCGCTGTCCTCATGTCATGGAATATAACAGCCTGCAGGCTAAATTGTTGCGGATTGCAAATAATGAGCGAGCCGTCTTTTAGTTACAATAATCATCAATGGCTTCAGAGTCTAGTCCTTAAAACAATGTTCTGCGCGTGCTTTATTTTTGTCAGACTGCAGCTGCCAACTCAATGCTCTACCCTCAAGGCTACGTTTACCATAGCCCAGTGTACCCAAGTTCTTAGAAGCAGATTAATCCAATTTACATTTTGCCAAGTCATCACAAGTTTATTTGAAGACACGCTGTATAGCTAAAAGTACGTGGACTCCAACCCTTTAGGGCAGGGGTGGGGGACTCCAGGCCTCGAGGGCCTGTGTCCTGCAGGTTTTGGAGATCACCCTGGGTCAACACATCTGAATCAAATGATTAGTTCATTATCAGGCCTCTGGAGAACTTCAAGACATGTTGAGGAGGTCATTGAGTCATTTAAATAATCTGTGTTGAATCAAGGACATATCTAAAACCTGCAGGACACCGGTCCTTGAGTCCTGGAGCTCCCCACCCCTGCTTTAGGGAAATCTTTCTTCAAGATCTACAGTGATTTAATCCCATGGTTGGATGCTGATGTTTGGCGATCTTCCAGTTTATCCCAAAGGTGGGGGGTGGGGGGCAGCTGCGTGGATCGAGGGTTCTCTGCAGGCTGGTCAAAGTTCTTCCACAACGAACTGATAACGTAATAAAACTGGAATGTGTCTTTCCCAAACTGTTTAAAACACCACTGCGTTATTAAATAATTTTCTCTAACTGGAACAAGTTAAAAAGAACAAAAATACGAGTGCACTACAGTTTGGGGGACTATACCAACTGTTGAAGAACTCTATTGCTGGTTTGTTTCATTTTTTCTTCCATGCTATTGCATCATATTTGACATTTTATTTAACTGAATAAGTGCTTGTCCTCTTAAGAATCTGACTAGGTAAGTAAACTATGTGTTTGCTGCAGTTGTGGAACAGCACGACATATTGCCGTTGGAATTGGCTGAGTTGGTCACCATTTGTTTTGTTGTCTTTTGGGGGGAGTGATTTAAAAAAAAATTTTTTTTATTTTATTTTGTAAGTTTTCCAACTACATTGCAACATATTGCCTAACACAAATATTTGGCCCACGTAGAAAGCTACGATACGGATCAGTGAGTTAAAAAAAACTGATGTTTGCTTTTGTGAAAATCGTTTTCTCTATTTCTAATCCTCCTCCCAGAAACCCTCGGTTTCTACTGTGTTTTGATATCTGCTGTTAACAAAGAAGGTTTCTTCTCAAAGAGACACGACGCACTGGAGGTGATATTGGACGGGGGGGGGATGTATGAATATTATTACACTCTAGCAGGTCAAGGCCCCCAGCTTTTATGGGATGCTTTTACTGACAGATGACATTGCAAGAGGCTACAGTACATACCAATAAAATTAGATTGCTCTGGATTGAATTAAAGCAGACCTTGGAAGGGGTGATTTATTGATGGGATGCTGCTTGTAAAACAGCCTTGCTGGATTCTGTCTCTGCACCATACTGTAACACGAGGTGGATTGAGGGACCTTTCCTGCTTGCCCGATCACAAGGATTTCGGAGGCAGGAATGAGACTGCTAACCAGTCTCAATGTGGAACCACTGCTGGGAATCATAGGTTCATTATGATATTGATTGTGCCAGTTAAATTCAGGAGCGACCCATGTGGTGCAAGCTACACAGTGCGTATCTGCAGAGTAGCAGCTTGATATGTATGTATCCTCTTGTTCCAGCTTATCCAGAGGACAGCTATTGTTAGTTCTGCTCACCCTTGGTTACAGCAGAGTATCTTTTGTCAGTCGCTCGGCATGCTGGCCACACAAAGGCTCGTGGATTACCAGCGACAGGCCGGCTTTCCAGCGATTGAGCATATTCATGTGGCCGTAATGTGTCAGAAGCCTCATCCGTGAATTATCATATTACCCACTAGTGATCATAGGGTTGCCATGGCCACTGTGTCTATCATTGTGTCAGTGGTCCTCACTGGGCTGTAGCCATGGTAACAATGTCTGTAACAGAGGTTTGGTACAAATAAAGCTCTTCAGATGTGAAATGTATGAGAGGAGCCCCAGAGAATGAAAGGGTGGCACATGCACACTTTTCCTGCGCAAACATTCATAAAAAAACGACTGTGCACACCTTCACAGGAGCACGTGCACACAGTTGTATCAAAAATGGGCAAACAAAGACCGAGGAATAATTTTCACCCCCACACTCCACCTGCTATTTCCAAATAAACCTGCCTCCAGAAGAAGAAAGATGTGCACAGAGATAGAAAGGCAAAAAAACGGGGGGGGGGGGGGGGGGGGGGGGGGGATAAGGTGGAAGGTGGAGGGTGGAGTGAAGAAGGAGTAATAATTTCTAAGTAAGATGCCTGCCAGACAAAAGAAAGTGAATAGGCAATGAGGAAGGGGCATGGCCACAAAAGAGAGGAAGAAAGAGAGGGGTCTCTAACTGCAAGTAAGGGGGAGGACGGCTAGGTAAGGTGACAGAGGAAAGGAGTGAGCGGGTAGACAATGCGGCAAACAAAGGAAGGAGTCTCTGAGCGTTTCTGTTCTCTCTCCCCTCTGCCCTAATCTTCCCTGTGCTCCGTCCCCACCTCCAGGAGACACCTTTGTGTTTGACTGACATGGTGTCAGCAGGCGCAGCGGGTCGCCTCCTTTCACTCGCTGCCTCTCTCCATCTATGTGACTTGCTTGTTCCTATAGCGCCGTCACCATGGTGATGGGTTATTATGGCCATCCTGCCAGGCGGCCATGTTGTTGAAAGAAGACAGGCACAGGTGGTAGAGTTCCCACAGCCAGCAAAATAAATGGAGAATGTGAATACACTTGAGTTAGCGCTAAAAGCTTTGGCTGATTTATCAATTAGATGTTGATAGTAGCTTTGATAGTGGCAGGTTTGTTTTAGGCTTTAATTTTAATATTTGAAACAACCCCACAACTGCGGTTATCAGAGCCCGTTTTAAAACGTGCTATAGAAATAAACTATTTAAAAATGGAGGAGTTCAGCTACTTAAGCATCAGGGTTTGGTTTGAGGATAAACTAAATCTGTCTGGTTTGGATGATATGTTTTTACCCAATTTGCCAATCTGACATTCAGAAGCCAGTCCAACAATCGGTGACTGCAGATATGTTTGAAAAGGAGTGTGTGCGACTGTTGCGTTGTTCCATGGTGTTTAATATTGACCATATGATGCCAGGTCTACACAGGACTTCGTGTGCTAATATCTAGCTCAATTCAGCAAAATGAATGGAGACTTCAAGTTACGGGGCTATTTAGCAATTTCCTTACCATTGTCACAGAAGCAGACTACTCAGTTAGTATAAAAAAAGCACAGTGAACTGGTTATGTCCTGTCAGGTCATGGAAGAATAATTTGGGTTATGACTATCATTTATTACCCAGATTTCCAATCACAGTGGGGGTGAAGGGCCGGGGGCTAATACTATACCAACCAAACGTCACATCCATGCTTGTAACAGCAATGAATAAGATTGAAGGATGTGTTAATGTCGCTGTCGAGTGTCCATGCAAGTATCAAGGATCGATACGAAAAACAATCACTGTGGGTCTGCTACTGCCTCCACGTGTCTGAAAAGCACTTACTAGATGGGCAAAAAACATGCTTTGGTATACCCACCCCCTCAGTGGAAATGTAGAGCTGGAATAGACCAGGATTTATATGACAATTTTCCTGCCTTACTGATGACTTAAAGTGCTTTAGACTACAAAACGTTTCATCTCTTGCATCACATACAGTTTGTGCTGGCAAAACTTTTGAAGAAGGGTTGATGAAGAAGAAAAAAAAATAAAGACATAAAAATTGTTATTATATTTCAGTGGCACGAGATCGGGATACATGAGGTGAGTAATAACAAAAACACAGTAAACAAACACAGTGTTATTTCAGTATCTTAAACACTGATGATGGTCCAGAGATAAACAACAGGTGTTTCCCTGCTTATTGTTTGAAAGAAATAAGTCATTTTAAGGATGTCACCATAGACTCAGGCATGAGATTCTTGATAGATACAATTCCTTAAGCTAAACAGACCATTTTTAGACATTTTATTGTCCTAACACAGATGCAATAAATAAATAAATTGAATGAATATATTTATTTAAGATAATTAATAATTCTTGCCATTCATCACACATAGAGTAAATGTAAAAAATGTATGTAGGCTACGTAGTTTGAGTCTTTTTTACGTGGTGCAGTAGGGCTTTAAAACCACATATATCCAAGTCAGTTTTTCAGGAAGAAAAATCAAACAGCTTGTGTGTTTAGTATGATATATGATCACAGAGCATGCACAGAGTGACACACACACAGCTACATGCATGCTATATACAGCAAACAGCGAGAGGGTGAGCCAGTGCGACTCCTATGGCTGCAACTTTGTCCTGAAACAATGATGTCATCCTCCATCACACTTCACAGCTCGGTGTCTGTGGACCTCGCCGTCTCTTTGTTCTCCCGCTCCTGCATCTCATTTTTGTCAGCCCCTCCGTAGCACCAACGCATCGGCCACACACGGCGGCGATATGGAATTAGAGAGATAACAGAATCAATTTAGAGGGGATTGATTAACGGCGAACAGAGAGGGAGTGAGGGCTGAAAGAGAGAAATAATGAGAGCCCAGCGTAGCTGTCTGGCTATTAATTGAATAGGTGGAGGGAGGATGAGGTCATTGAAAAATGTTTTTTCAGGAAAATGGGTGTACCAAGCACGAGGGAGGGTTTCATCAGACACACAGATGCACATACGCGGGTGTACTCGCAGACGCGTTTGTACAGAAAACTTTTTTTGGGCAGTTACTTTACACGTCAGCTGTTGCTATGGTGACGCAAGTCCGTGATCCAGCCGAAGCGGGGGATTGGCTAGAGGAGAGCGAGGGAGAGGGAGGCAGGGGGAGTTTGTTGGAGGGGTACGGGGAGGGGGCCAGACACAAAGATAATTAGATCGATGCATAACAATCCATACAAATGGCTTTTTATTTAATAGCATCTAATTCAATGAGACTGAATGCCACCAGTCAAGCCTTTTCCAGAACTGTGGATTGCATGGCATCACTTTCAGCTTTGTCTCATATCCCACTGAGGTGAGGCAAATGTGTGTTTAAAAGGTGCAAACAAGTTTTGACAGTCGTCACCTAACAGCAGTGTGCGGCAATTTCAGAAATGGAGGACGTAGCAGCATCACACGCTAAAAATAGCTCTAAACATCTTTGCACGCATAAACCTTTTCAGCGATTTTCAAATGGACGGTTCATTACCTTGCTATTAAAACACCATTGCGTGGTGCGAGGGGTGCTCTCAGGCTAAACTGCTGCGGTAGTTCACACTATGGCGGTGTGTGGCCATGCTTGTGGTGAGTCACCGGCGAGGCAGCGTAGCGTACGCTCGCCTCTGGCTTTGTGTGTGCTTTGACAAGCAGAGGTTGGTGTCTCAGTGTCTGCAAGGGGCTGTTGTCCTTAGCCCCAGATTAATCCTAATCCCTTTCCAAACTTTGACTAGGGCTGTACTTAATCCCAGGCCAAACCGAGACCCAGTCTATGCGGGGATGAAGATGCGCCGCTGGCTTGATGGTTTACGCCAAGCGGTGGTGTGATCCATGTTCAGGAAACCGCCTCTGTGTGTCAATTATATGGTTGGGGTTTTGAGTGGTTGTGTTTATGTGTGTGTTGACAGGAAATGGTTTGCCCATGTGGCGAAGGTTAGGTCACCCTTGCAGCCTATTTGTGTGTGTGTGTGCGTGTGCGTGTGCAAGCATGTGCATGTGGTCGCATCCCTTTGTGACCGTAGTTTGTGTGGGGACAGGGTGCTCGGAGTCTCCCGGTGGTGTCTTGGGGATCGGTGACTCAAGGAAATCAGGACACACTCTAAATTTGTCACTGCAGCATAACCCACATAATGAGAGAATACAAGCTCCTTTGCATGCACTCTCCTGTCTTTCCTTCACTCTGGCTACTCGCTGCTTGTAGATTTCCTTCTTTAAACACACAGAGGCGAGCACATACACTCATGTTGACAAGTGTTAACTGTGTAATATGGAAATCAGAAGGCGATGAGCACATGTTTAAATGAGTCAGTGTTTTCAGTCCTCAGCCCTTGCATGGGTGTTTTCTCTGCAGATTGTGTAGTCTCCACTCAGGAGTATTCAGTTTGGATTATGTTTTTAGTTTACTGAGGGAATACCTTCAGCTAGGGTAGCAGAGGTGGTGGAAGAAAGGATTTACTTGCCCTCAGGCTACTGTTGAGGTTGCGGGGTAGTTTAAACCCAGATAAACTCTCTTTACACCATGTATAACTGAGAAATGCTTGTCATGCTTTTTAAGATGCTATAAATCCACACTTCGCATCCCAGTAATTAGCTTTAGAAAAGTGCAACTTTCATTTAATTGGGGTGCATGCAGGAAAATTAAAGGACAAATCTACAGTCAAAAATCTGCCATCGACAATTATCTTTTTTTGTAATGGCAGGTAATATCCAAGCTAATTATTCCTCTTCTACCTTAATCACCTCTCCATTAATGTTTTATTTACATTAACTGCTCAAAGCACACTGGATCTTTACACACTGTACCATCTCATTAGAGTTGGCGTATGAGAAACAGATTCCAGCCACTCCTTTGATTTATCTTGTGCAAAGAGAGCATACCACACCAACACATTGCAATCAGTATTTCTTCATTTCCAATGGAAACGAAGACGTTCATAATTTACAATCCCACTGAGACTTATTATCCTTGTAGTGTTTCTGTGTGTTTCAGCAATAGACTGTATATACGAGATGGACCTAGGCCCACTTTATTGCGAAATCTCGTCTTGATGGCAGTATTTTGGTTGCTATCAGGCTGTCTTTTTTTTGTGGAGCCAAAAGTAAATATATTTGGACAAGAAGGTGGCATTTCAGATTATCTAAGAACATCTAACTCAGTTTGTAGCTTTTGGTATAGGCTATAGGCTGTGTGGCTGCACTGCAGACACAGATACCTGTTTGTTAGTGCTAAGAAACTTAAAAATACAATGCTTGACTTTTACTCACCAAAACTAAAGCACAGACTTTTTCAGCGAATAGACTTATTGCACAAGAAACTGACTAATTCCATTTTGGAACATAGACTGTATACAAAAGATGGATTTAACCGCTGTTACACTGATTATATTTGCTGGTTCCTTTGTGAAGCCTTGATCTTTTCTTTATGAACGTCTTGGTTTTTTCAAACCGGATCTGATGTGAATCTGACTGTGAAACCGGGGAACACCCCGTTCTCATTGCTTAATAAATTGCAAATTGCTAGTGATTAGCAAATCAGTATACCCTAGTTTACCCATAGACCTTTGTAGTAGTGCAGGTCTTTTAGCAATGTGAGGAGTCTATGCCTGTAGCCTATTAGTAATAATGCAGTTTTTCAGAACCTGGAAGCTACATCCATCTTTTATGTACAGTCAGTGTTTCAGAACTTGCCTCCTGGTGGGAGGAACTGCTGCTCTTAATTTTTCAGGTTCATTTTTCACTCGCGAAAAATGAACCTGAGTTTCTGCTTGGTTTGAGCACATTGATTTGACTGTGCAGCCTGCAACTTTACTTGATTTTAAATCACAGCAATGAAAACCTGGTTTTCTTCAGGAATAGAAAACAAACAGATCTAAAAGGAACTTTAATCTGGCATCGGGTGCACGGGAGTATGTAACACAAGTTTTTTCCAACTAAGCTTCACCCACTTCAATCAACCAGGTTGCGTACAGAGGAAAAAATGAATATGAATCTTTAATAATGCAAATAACGCAAACGTGTCCGTGTGTGTCCTAATAAGGAATCTGTTGCCTGCAGGATGATTTCAGGCCCTTTAAGACTTAATGCTCTTTTATTTTCAAAATACAGACAGATGTTGTTTGAGAAATGCTTCATGTTGATTTCTTAGTGTTAGAGAGCAATAACAAGTTTCACATTTATCTCAACACAGTGAGTCTGCATTGAGTGCCCATTAGAAGGATCATGTAGCTTTGACTTGCTCACTACTGAGAGATGACTTTTCATTATTCTTAGTTTAAAGCTTTTAACTAATAGCATTTTATTCCCAACTTCTCACGGCCACTCACTTTTGCTCTGTCATTTAAAAAAAAATCTTAATTCATTGATTTAGTTCTTTGGGGTATTCCTCAGGGAGCAAATTAAGGACTAGAATATATGTTTTTTGGGGCAACACACTGAATTATTCCAGGTATGCATGCTGCAAAGCTCCATCTGCATCCGATTCCCTTTTCACCGTGTATCCTTGCACACCTCCTTTATCTTCAGAATATTAATGTGCTGCACTGTCAGGAGCCATTGTTGTGATTGGTACAGAAATCTTTTTGCATGACTGGGTTCTTTTGTATTATCAGGCATATTGTACCCCTGCAGATCACACCAAATATGACATGATGGGGAGAGAGTGCATGTCTGTGTTTGTGAAAGGGATGGGGAATGCGAGAGATGGGCACTGAGGGTCACGATGGGGAGGCAGGAGGTGGGGTGCGGAGGCATATGGCAGTTGTTAAAAAAAGTGAGAGAGATGGAAACCTTTGGAAAAGCGCTGGAGGGCCCAAAGAGAGAAGTGTGAGGGAATGAGAGAGAAGGAGGGTGTAAGGGAAACAGAAGGGCAAAACAAGCGATAAAAAAAAGTGGAATGGACAAGTGAGAAGAAGAGATGGAAATGGCAGAAGGTGAAGAAAAAAGGGAGTGAGGGGAAAAAGTGAGAGGAGAGAGAGATGGGCGAATGGGGGGATGAGAAAGAGAGGGAGAGAGAAAGCGCTA
The DNA here is from genome assembly GCA_015108175.1 of Pelvicachromis taeniatus. Taxonomy (NCBI): domain Eukaryota; kingdom Metazoa; phylum Chordata; class Actinopteri; order Cichliformes; family Cichlidae; genus Pelvicachromis; species Pelvicachromis taeniatus. The sequence goes on from VURO01048215.1 coordinate 25,552, forward strand.
GAGGGCTGATATTTAATGTAATAAATGAGTTGTGACAGTCCGCCTCAAACCCCCTTCCAACCAGCAATGAAGGAGCAACACAGAAATAGAAAGCATTATGGGTAAAAGGATATATACGGCATTATGTATGTATATAGAAAGAGAGAGGCGTGTACTCACTGTAGGAAAGGAGAGGTGGAGGAAGCAAATAGGAACGCAGGCAAAAGGACAGTTATAGACAGAATTATAGATGAACAAAGTGAAGGAGGCGAGTGGGGATGCATACATATACGCCAAAAGCAGGGAGTGACGCGAAGCAATTTGGGTAAAGGACGTACAGCATTACAGAGAGAGAACAGAAGAAGAGAAGCAATGTCAAAGGAGGAGGAAGGTGGGGGCTGGGGGGTGTGTACAATGCAGCAGTGGGTTAATGATCTACAGTACAAGATTCTTCGAAATAACAAGTGGGAGAGGGGAAAGAAATGGAGGCGAGAGAAAGAATGGAAAGACTGAAGATTTGAAGCAACTTGCAGCGACTGTCTCTCGTGTATCGTACGTGCACCATGTCTTCAGGGGACACCTAATTACACTTGTCATCATATTGCATGATGCCCCCCCCCCCCACACACACACACACACACATTTTTGTCATGGTGGTAGTGGGCTACAAACTGGAGTGAGAGAGTGTAGTATACAATGACAGCCACTGTAGTTTTGGTTGGGGAGTGGAAGCCTGGGAGATGACTCATAGGCAGGAATGAAGAAGGAAGAAACAAGAGGGAAACGAGAGGGAGGATCGGGGAGTTTTGGAGAAATAAAAGTCAGGAGTGAGAAGTAGAGGGGGTGTGAGACACCCTATGGCTGAAGTTGTCTGTTTGATCTCCTCTCCTGAGTGAACGTCGACTGCCTCTTCCACTTCATTCATTCTCTTTCTTTCTTCTCCAGTTCTGCTCTGATTTGCTCTTTTCTGACACCCTGTCTTACCACGCTGTTCTTTGCTGCTCCGCGCCCTCATTTAATGGCCGCGAGCCACTGTGTGATCAAACGTGGTAATTATGGCCTTCCATTGCTGCTGGGAGAATAACGTTTGAATCAATTAACCATAAAAGGTATAGGCCGATACACTCACACAAGTGATTTTTACTTAAGCCTGTCTTTAGAGTGTACACATAAAAATATCTTATAATTCCATAACTCATCCATCTCTTTTCTCTACCAGTGTGGACAGCGAGATTTTCTCAGGAGCCAGCAGACCAGTCGGTGGTGCGGGGCCAGAGGGTGATCCTGTCCTGTGTAGTATTCAACTACTCTGGCATTGTTCAGTGGACCAAAGATGGCTTGGCTCTGGGCATTGGAGAGGACCTCCGAGGTGAGACATCATACAGCCTCCGGAGGCCCTTCTTTCACTCAGTTGAGCATGTGACTAAGATTGTTTTATTATTAAAGCTGATTCTGATATCTTTGGATTGGAGCAGCTCTCGGGCTACGTTTCATGCTGTGTCTTTATAGAAGCAGAAATTTTGATAGTGTCTGGACTTTTTTTTCCTCCTGATTCTCCATTCAAGAGGAGATACAATATTTACAGTGCACATGGGCAAAGGTGTACTATGCTATGGCACCAAGCTAGAAGTGGGACTCTGGAAGCTGTCAAGGTGCCACAATTGTTTAGTTTCTTTTAGTTTCATTTGTTTTGTTAGAGTTTTTCCAACGATCAGCAAAAATTGGAAATGCACAAACCAAAGTACATGCGAGGCAAAAGGGATCAGTGAATCCCTCCTTAATGAGTTCTTCCACACCTGCCAGAAAGTCAGAGCAGTAGCGTAGTTATGGAATAGCTTGATAGCATGTTGAAAGACTATAGAGTAGTGCACTGAATCACACTTAAAATTTGGAGGCCATATTAAAAGTTCTTTAAAGCCATATGAGGGCTCAGCTGTGCTTTGGGCTAAATGTGATCATCAGCACAAAACTACCGTCTATGATAGCCTCACAAAATAAAATAGTTAGCACGACAAAGTTGCTAGAAGCCTGGCTCCAACATAATGGCCTTGATAGAGTTTTCAGTTTGACTGCCACTGATATTTGTTTTTGTGACGAATTAATCTGCAGAGTACTTTCTTGATAGGGTAGTGAATTGCTTTGTCTAAACGTAAGCTAGTAATAATTATTCAAGTGCCTGCCGTTATTTGACCAACAGTAACTACCAAGCATCATCCATTCAGCGTGATGTTGTGCATGCTAAAGAAAAGCAGTTAAACTTTCACCTCGGCTGTGCTGTGACATGACAGAAACATTGTTTCTTGGGTTTCTCTTGTGGACTTTGAGAGTTTTGTTAATAAAGCAGAACACACTGCTACACTGTGAATGATACGCTTTCGCTCAGTGTTACTAAAGCCCTGTGTCATTGTAACTGTGGTATCTGCTATAGTACTGCTTACTAAATGTTTTTGCTGTAGAAAATTTTTGTTACAGGTGTGCCTGTGCGAGTTTCCCACAGAAATAAAAGAGGATACTGTCATATTAAAAAAAGGACACATTAACATCGCAGATATACGATCATTTACTGTTTATTACACTCAAAAATGTCCTTTTTGATAAAGTTTATAGTTGAGGCTGGATCAGGTGACACTAAACCAGAGTGCTGGCTCAGAATGCTGCAGGACTTCATGTAATGCACTGAGCACTTCTTCTCCATTCGCCTCTTTTTTACTCTCCATGCATTTATATATGACTGCATGTTATTCAGTTTCTGTCTTTTTTCTCCCTTAGTCTGTTTTTTTGTCCTGTCTCCATATGTTTTCCTTTCCTTTCCTTTCCTTTCCGTTTCTTTTCTTTTCTTTTCGTTTCTCTGTTCTGCCTGAGGTTTCTTTCTGTTAAAAGGGAATTTTTCCTTCCCACTGTTGCAAAGTGCTTGCCGATAGGGGGTCATTTTATTGTTGGGGTATTCTCCAGAATACTGTGGGTGTTTTTGCATTATAGTAAAAAGTGCCTTCAGGTGACATTTGTTGTGATTTGGTGCTGTATAAATAAATTTAATTGAAATCAGATTGTTGTGGCACACCGTGTACATCTTTCAGCTTATGATATTTTTAGCCATCTCCTCCACATAGCTTAAGTTTTTTTTAATGGGAATTTCTAAACTCCCTTGGGCAGGTTTTGTTGAAACCCTTCATTTTGACTAAGGAACATCACCACCTCTGTATTATTAGCAGTTGGTGACACTGATTAGCTGCTGTCTGATTTTTATTGAAAGGTCGATTCATCGCTGCAGCCCTCATTCTGTTATGAAGCTCTCTGCCCTTACTGTTTCCATTTTTACCTTAGCTGTTTCCTAGTCTGATTTTGCTTGACTTGGGCAAACCTTGGGGGCAAATTATGCATCTCATTGCATGTTTCTAACAATGTCAGGATTGCACTGATTAGCCCAAAGGGACTAATACTGGGGCTGTGCAATTACTGGTCTAAACAAGTGGGTACATTTTTAACTGATTGGTCTAGAGGGGCACTGCATCATCTGTCTCATGTTGCTGCCTTGTATTTGTTGTTATTGTTTTTCTGCAGATGTTGTCTCTTTATATTGTCCACATTTTTTTCTGCTTGGCTCTGTATTACTTTTGTTTCACCATTTGTTCCTCTCCTCTCCTCTCGTCATCTTATTCCTTTGTGACCTTCCCATCTAAGATCCCTTGTTCCTTTCTTTCTCCTTTGCTCTCCTTCTTTCAGCTGCCACTGTTGCACTGAGGCCTCTCTCATATTCTTCTTTTAACTTGTCAGGCTCATCTCTCCTTAGCTTGACACACTCTTATTTCATGCCCTCCTCTTTCTGTCATCCTTTCTGTCATTTCTTTCTCTCCTTGTTTCGCCTGTCCTTGTCTGTCCTGCCTTTTTCTCATTCCTCCTCACTTTAGTTTATTCATATTATTACTGTAATGATCCAATGCGTAAAGCATTGAAAACAAAAACGTGAATGAACACTGGCCACTTAGTGCACACATACTCTCAGTGTGTGTGTTGTTTGTGTATGGAGCTCTGTCCCTCTGCCCCCCACCACCATCCCCGCTTCTCTGGGCTTTTCATACGCTTTCTCGCCCTCAACATTTCACATGCAAATGCACGCATATACAAGGCACACACATGCATAAATGCATGCAGTAAGAAGGACGCACAAGGTTAGGCGAGTTCAGAGGGTGCACATGCAAACGGCAGCAGAGATTTTCACATGTGAACTACGTCTGGGCAGCAAACATGAATTCTGCACCATGGACTAGAGTCGATTTGAGTCCTCTAAAACGTTGCTGTCATAATGCATTCATCTTTTCCCCCTGCTGGGTAAAGAGAGTAGGGATGCCACCTAATGGTGAGAATGTATAGTTGTGACACAGCTGGGTTGTATGCTGGATGGGGGAAGGGAAAATTGGAAGGCTGTGTCTCGTGTGTGTGTGTGTTTTTGCTGTGCATGCGCATCGTGAAACCAAGTGAATGTATGCTTGTTTTTTTTGTAAAATCAGTCACGTCATGTGGCCTTGCTTTTCTCTGTTGTCCTTTAAGCTGATGCTTAAAAAGTCCAGTTTCTACCTCATGTGTGACACACATCTGATGGTTTAAATCAGCATGAACTTCAGCAAGCTGTAATGTATTGTAGCATATATTAGGACCCTGAGGCATGTCACCATGGGAAGTTAGTATTTGAAGGTTCAAATATAAAAGATTAAGATGAATAAAATTCTTCAACATAAGCACACAAGGCAACATTGATATGTGGGAATAGATTTGAGACTACAGCTAAAATGTCAACATGAGAGTGGAAATACAGATTTAAAAAGTCTCTGTTGTCTGTCTTTTTATTGTTTTCAGGTGTGCCAGAACCCTAAACAGATATACAAAGCAAGCAATAATATATTATGTACTCTTTGTTTGTTGTGAAGCTATAACATTGGTTTGTGTATGTGTGTTCCCAGCCTGGCCCAGGTACCGTGTGCTGCGGGTCCAGGAGTTGGGCCAGTACAACCTGGAAATCCTGTCAGCTGATCTGTCTGATGACTCCCTGTATGAGTGCCAGGCCCCAGATGCTGCCCTGAGGTCCAGGAGGGCCAAACTCACCGTCCTCAGTATGTTTGTGTGCATCTGCGTCTTTGCACATGACTACGGGATGCATGCGAGACGGTGTGTGATTCTAACTGCGCTCTTTTTCCGCTGCAGTCCCCCCAGACGACCCAGTGATTGATGGGGGTCCAGAGGTACTGCTGAATGCAGGGGAGTCCTACAACCTGAGCTGTGTGTCTCGAGGGGCAAAGCCGCCCTCCATGATCGAGTGGCTCAAAGATGGTCTACCTGTGGAGGGGGCTGCAAGCACCACTGTAAACCTGAAACGACAAACCCACACATGAGCCCAGAAATACTGAACACACATACACAGTATCTGCAGTTCTAACATTCCTATATGTGTGTATCTCTTTCTCTCTCTGTCCTCCAATCATCAGGAAGTACTTCCAGACAGGAAGCGGGTGACCACACGGAGCTATCTGCCTATCGAGCCAGTTGACACCGATACTGGGAGGAACTACAGCTGTGTGGCCACCAATGTGGCTGTTCCCACTGGCAAAAGCACAACCGTCACTCTTAACGTGCACCGTAAGCACTGATTTTCTTAATACAGACTATAGTCCACATCTGAATCAGATTCCCTGAATAAAGTGTAAGTATATATATTGAGAGCAAATATTTACTACAGAGACAAACACAAATATAATGACTGTTCCTCCTGCTACTTTTATTATTATTATTTTTATGACGAAATGGAACAAGCATCATAATTTTGAATGTATACCATCTGCCACCAGATAAAGGCTTTTATAGCAGCTATTAAGTAATGCGCGGCAGCCATTTTGCATCAGCCTGTCCTCCAGATTGCTGCATGCATTAGATGTGCTAGGGCTGCTCTTATGTGAGTCTCTCTTGCTCTCTCTCTCTTCCAGATCCACCAATAGTGACCTTGTCCATTGAGCCTCGCTCTGTCCTGGAAGGGGACAGAGTCACTTTCACCTGCCAGGCTCACGCCAACCCTCCTATCATGGGCTACAGGTCCGCTTCATTCTCAGTTACAGCCAAAGTCAATGACAGATTTTAGTTTCAAACAAAGTCACATTTAAAATTCATGGTTTCTTTTAAATCTACTTCATATACTCAGGGAAACAATTTTAGATTTTATTTTTATTTTGGGGGTTTTCATTCATGTCACACATACTACTCCACTTTGTGTGTGTTTTTTCAGTACATCTAACGCACTGTATTAAATCCTAGATGGGCTAAGGGCGGCGTAGTGCTGCAGGGTGCCAGGGAAAGCGTGTTCACCACCAAGGCCGACCACTCCTTCTTCACAGAGCCGGTCTCATGTCTTGTTTTCAATGCTGTGGGAAAAACCAACGTCAGCATCTTGGTGGACGTTCACTGTGAGTCACACTGTACTCATCTCACTATGTTCAATCAGTTGCGGCTCACTTCACTCACTACGGTCCAGAGTCAGAGGGATAAAACACACCATTGTTGTGTTTCTTTTTCTCCGAGTAGCTTTTCCCCTTTTAGTCCTACTGCATTATTACTCAAATGCAACAAAGCACACATCTCTCACTCTCTCTCTTTCAATCTCTGTCTCCAGTCGGTCCAATCCTGTTGGTGGAGCCACAGCCAAAAACGGTAGACGTCGACTCTGATGTGACCCTCAACTGCAAATGGGCTGGAAACCCTCCGCTCACACTCACCTGGTTCAAAAAGGGTTCAAACATGGTAAGAAGCTAAGAGCCCACGCTTTGCACATTTTCCTCTGTACTTGTACTCACACTGTTTTTACAGGTCATACTTTGTTTCCAAGTGTTTACAAAAGCGGCCCGTCATTGAAAAGCATTATTTTATATTTTCACTTACAGCGGGCGTTTTCTTGTTATCACTATCATGTTTTTTTCCCCTTCATTTCAGTTTTTTTCTTATCTCTTATATTTATTAATGTACATGAAACTAGGTTTTGATTTGTTGTCTATAGTAATATGATTTTAATTTAGCAACACTATCCTATACCTATAAATCTCTGATAAGCAAAAGGTATTAATAATATTTAATATTTCAAAGATGTCATGTAAAGACATGTCAATAAAGGTCTTTTCCATTTGAATTTTAGAAAATCTGTTTGTAGACAAATGTCTGGTAACTATTAGTAATAATAATAATAAAAGTAAATGAGCATAGGGACCATGACATCGCTCACTGGTTTACAAAGTGCTATTCTTTTTTATTTATTCATGATTTAATTTTGACTTGTGCAAAAAACTATGAGCTAGAAAATGAATTATAACAAAGTAATTACAAGTTACTTTTTATTATTTTTATTTCTTTAGACACTAATAACTAATTCATTATTTGGTCATATAATGTGCAATAAGAAATAGGAATTATAGATTAATATTTCTAAATGAACTATTAATCTATCAATAAATACTTCAAATAGAAAAAGGATTTACAATTTCAAAAGAGAGAGATTTACAAAAAAAAGAGAAATAAGCACACTGATTTTAAAAAACCGAATTACTTTTTTTTCTTTTTTTTTCTCCTGACATTTAAAATTGCAGTTTTCTTTTCTTTTATTACTTTTCCTGGTGGTTAAACTATCGGATTAGCTACTCCAGTTAGCATTTAAAGAAACGCTAGTGCTTGTTTAAGGACATTTAACCTCAGTGTGTGAGTGAGTCTATATAAGAAGTATGCGAAGGGGCACTGCAGTGAAATGATCCTCTAAGTGTGCTCTGGTGAACTCATCCTGACCACCTGTTATAAATGACGTGCTAACATGGCTAACCGTAGCATCACTGAATGTAGCCTCACTTTTAGTCTCATGTTAGCTTGTGAAAATATTACTAGTACAAGCGGTTTTACTAACCTAATGTGATCTTCACAAACAAAAAGCCTGTCACATTGAGTGTTAGAACAATTGCTGAAACATACAACCTTTGGAATAATCATTAAAATGCTGTAAACACAGTCTCATCAGTCCAGAAATTACAACATAACATTGTGAAATTTAACAGACAGGGTGATTCGAATGGTAAGGGTCAGATGTGGTGTGACTTCACAGTAGTTATATTATTAAACCTTTGACATCTAGGTGTGCAGTGCTTCTTAAATGGTTTTCACTGCTTAGATTTAACAACGTATTTTGAAGAACGTGTCTAAATGTGTGCACTTGTGTAATTAAGACAAATGAACTGAAATCAATAGTGTCAGCTTTAGACTTTCCCTTGATAGAGGGCAGCAATATAAGGACTGACAGACATAATGGCCGCGTCAAGTCTTTTAAGGCTTCAAGTAGCAGAAAATGATGTGGTAACATCTGGACTGATGAGACCGTTTACTGACAGCATTTTTGTTTTTACACAGAATTCCTCTTTTTAAGAAGCATTTTTATAAAGATTTTGAAAATCGTTTTTTTACACTGTAAATTTGAAATGTTTTTTTCTGTAAATCCTTTTTCCATTTGAAGTATTTATTATTGGAATAATAGTTAATTTAGAAATATTTATATTTCTTAAATATCTATAATTGGTCCTTTAAATGTCCATTAAATTAAAAAATAATGAACTATTTTACTACTGTCTAAGTAAGTAAAATAAATGAATGTAATGGATATTTTATTGCACAGTTCCTTATTAAATCACAAAATGCTTTATATCATTTCTGGACCTCCATATGTTTTTGGTTCTTGTCTTCTTTTTTTTTTTGTTTAAAATGAACAGTGTGAGATCTAAGCCGTCATAGGAGGGAACTCTACCCTAACCTTTGCAGAAAGGTAAAATTAGTTCTTATGGAATACATTTTGTGTGTCACTTTGACTTTTTATGGATTTTCTTTTTGGTCCTTAGTTGCCAAGATGGTTGCCAACAATTTAACACAAGCTTTTAATAAAAGCAAAAATAATGATTGTGTTTTGCCTAGGGTTAGAGTTATGGTGGTGACCAATGACAGGTCAGACCTCAGAGGCTCAACATGGGGCTCTTTGAGGATTGACTTGCTTTTGGAACCAGGATCTAATGGTTATTTGGCACACTGTAGTTTCTGGTTTTATATCTGACTGAATTTTTGAGGATCGGCGGTTACCTCTTTGTGCTGTTGCTATCATAAGTGTCGCCATTGACTGTTTGGTTTGCAATAAGTCTGTTTATGTTAGCTGCACTGACGGTGGCTTACAGTGGGGACGAGAGCAGGACTAAGACAGTAAAAGAAATCGGCTTTGTTACACGTCTTTGTTTGGAAACTATGAACTGCCTTGGCCAAAAACCACATCTGTATAATCAAACTCATTCGGGTGTTTCTCTTTCTACATCCTTACATATTTAGACATATTTTCACATGGCAAATTTTTAGATGGATGTGGTTGCTAGGCATCTGCAAAACTCTTTGTGATAGGGTAAAATTGGATGTGCATGTTTGCATTGTTAGCAATTTAGAGTCAGAACAGAAGAACACGTATACTTAAATGCTGTACTATGTGCAATGGGAGCTTTTGAGATAATACACATGGAACTTTTTCTCCCTATATACTGCACATGTGGACCTTTATTCTGTTTATTCCTTGCTGCAGTTTTGCAGATGCCTTGTTTATATATTTTTTTCACTCCCCCACAGGTTCTGAGTAACAGCAACCAGCTGTATCTGAAGTCAGTGAGCCAGGCGGATGCTGGCCAGTATGTATGTAAGGCTATCGTCCCACGGATTGGAGTAGGAGAGACTGAGGTCACGCTCACAGTCAACGGTCAGCAAACATCAACAGAGTTTAATGTGTCACTGCTTTAAATGAAAATGTTGTACTTTCGAAAAGGTCAGCGTCTCTGTAATTGAAAAAAAAGCCCTATGTCTAAAGTTGTGGGCACTTGTTTTTGACCATCCTACACGTCCTTTTGAACAGGTCTGTAAGGTCAACAGCTAAAAAAAAGTGAGAGAGAGAGATAAGCTTGAGTTTAGCATTTTTTAGTAGTTTGTTGTTTCTTTTAAAGCTTTGTTAAATGCATCCACATGTTCTCTCCCTGCAGGCCCACCCATCATTTCCAGTGAACCAGTCCAGTATGCCGGGAGAGGGGAGAGAGGAGAGGTGAAATGCTACATAGCTAGTACACCTCCTCCAGATAAGATAGTAAGTGAAAAGATAAGAAAATGTGACACATTTAAAAAAAAAAAAAAAAAAAAAAAAAAAAAAAAAAAAAACCTCGAAGAGAATTTTTCCACATTTTTGTCCAGACTGAGAAAAATGCCAAACCCGGAAAAGCTTTGGTCACAGAGACAACAAGGGTGTGCCTTTTAGTTCGACAACAGTTTTTATTTTATGCTTACTGTACCTTCCTTTTCATAAATGGCCCTTTTCCTACATGACGAATGCTTTTAGGCACTGACACTGTCCCCTTTTCTATTTGAGTGGTGACTCACCCTTAAACTCTCCCAGAATGTTCTTCCATCCCATCACATAAACAAACCAACACTAAGCCGGCCCGCTTTTAGCTCTGCGTCAGAAATCGCCCTGGATGCTTTCCCTGCTTGGTTGTATCACCGAAACGCAGCCGTGGTAGCTCCTCGGCTCCCCCGCCTCTGTGACTGATCCATCCTGACTCGCGTTGCACGCTTCTAATGCAAGTGGCGGTGGTTTGGGCAGAAAAAGATTTATAAAATATAAAGGACTGGAGAAGAACAGTTGTCCCAGTAAACGCCACAGCCAAGAGATTCTCCTCCTCTAGAATAAGTGGGCAGATTATGGAAACATGTGGGCTTATGTATAATTAACTCACCTTAGCACAGTACTTCAGTGCTGAATAATACAGCTGCTTTTAGTGGCTTTAAGGTTGGAGTGTGTGCAAGATTCTCACCAGCTCATTCATGTATTACTGTCATGTCATCCTACAGTGTAAGAGTGACACATTATAGCCAGTCGGGATTTTTAAAATAAATATTTAACAGCTGCAATCACCCTGTTGGGTTGAGAAAAGCAAAACCTGTAATCGTGCTTCAGAATTATCTGTACTAAATAACATTCTGGTTCACGGTTCTTCACAGAGATAATTTATATTTTTTATTTATGTTTGTTTTTTTTAAATAACATTTTTTTTA
>VURO01048215.1:36689-58175 GCA_015108175.1 Pelvicachromis taeniatus
CTGTTGGGTTGAGAAAAGCAAAACCTGTAATCGTGCTTCAGAATTATCTGTACTAAATAACATTCTGGTTCACGGTTCTTCACAGAGATAATTTATATTTTTTATTTATGTTTGAAAAACTGAAAATGTAGTGTGGCGATAGCACAAATCATTAAACTGCCAATTACCGTACTTCCCCTTTATTATTTACAAATGTATTGTTTATTTTTGAGGTAAAGATCTTCTGCATTTATTAGCGATACTGTTTCGGTTTTGCTGTGAACTGTACAGTTTTATGTAACCAGCTTGAATACAGCACATTAATATGTTTGTGCACAAATGCATAACTGGAAGCATTTAGCTTGACTGTGATTTGATAGTTGGGGTGGGAATCATAGAGTAAGTCATAGTAATATCCTCATATGTTTCCCATGGTAACGATGGTATCGCAGAACAACGGCCCTGCTATGCTTGTTGCATTGCAAGAGCAGGACTTGTCACAGTAATTATGTAAGTAAGGGAAAAAGTACACCTTAACTTGTTTTGTATTTTATCCTCGGTTGTGCAGTAACCAGCACTTTATTATGGAGTGAAATGATGTAGTGACTCTGTTAAGAATTCCTGCATGCTACATGAAAACTCATGATATTGTCTCACACTTAATATATACTGAATCTATTGAACTGGTCTTACGCAGCTTTGCTGGCTACAATAAATCTGCTCCTGAAGGCTTTTGATTGAATCTGATTTAGCCTAACAGGGTTTGTGTGTGCGCGTCAGGTGTGGGCGTGGAAGGAGAATGTGTGGGAGAAGGAGAAGGGGACGCTGCTGGAGAGATACACAGTGGAGCAGAGCAAACTGTCATCGGAGGGTGGTGGCGTCCTCTCCACCCTCACCATCAACAACGTGATGGAGTCCGACTTCCTGTCCACTTACAACTGCACGGCCTGGAACGCCTTCGGTCCGGGCACCATGATTATCATGCTGGAGGAGACCGGTGTGTTTCAGATGTCTTTATTTATATGAGTTTAAAACAAAATATGCACAGGGTTGGTCTTTGAGGGCCCGACTGAATAAATCATAGTAAAAAAAAAAACTGATTATGTGTATGTATGTGCTGTATCTGCTAAGTGACAAATAGATGTTTCCTGCTTATATAGTAAATTTTACATGTCTTGTGATGTAACTTCATAAAATATTTGTTCCATTAAAGCCTTGCTGCTGCAGCTATGAGCAGTCATCTCTAACTCACTGTTTCTCTCTCTCGCCCTCTCATTACAGAGGAGGTTCCAGTGGGGCTAATAGCTGGTGGGACCGTGGGCTCTACCATCCTCTTGTTCATATTCCTGCTGGTCCTCGTTCTCATTTTCTACCGGCAACGCAAAGGCAGTGAGTCATACTCTCCATATGCTTTCACATACATTATAAAAAAAAATCTGTAAATCCATTTTTCCCCATGCCGTTTATGGGAGCATCACAGATTAAATGCTTCATTTAATGCCAAAAAACTGGCAGCAAACCAGAGAAAATCAAACACCTACGACTTCCTCTCCGCCATATGGATGTAGGTCCCCTCTGAACTTGCTCCCTTCAGCTCATGAAAACACACTGACTGACAAGCGTGTGTCACGCTGCATTCAACCTCGCCGTGTTTTGCTTCCAGGTCGGCGCGGGGTCACGCTGGGTAAGCCCGACATTAAGGTGGAAACGATAAACAAGGAGACCCACAGCTTAGAGGAGGACTCCGGCAGTGTGTCCACAGCTTCGCGCATGGTCAAGGCTATGTACTCGGTGAGAAGCAGCAGGGTGTGTGTGTCTGTGTGTGTGTGTTTGGGTTGGACACTGTTTACACAGCCTGTAGTTGAAGAAAAAAACCCTCAGATTAACTCGGTAACCTCTCCCTACGCCGTGCTGTGGTTTTTGACTGAAGACAAACACCATGATTTTTCCCTTTTAATCTCCCCTTTTTAACACTTTTAATCCCATTTTCTCTTCTCCTGTCACACTCTGTTGCCTCCTTCCCTTTTTCTGTCCCCTCCTTATTTTTTTTTGTTTTGTTGTTTGACGGTTTAGTTTCTCCCCTCTGTGTCCTTCTCTCCTTCCAATCAGCCCTTTAAAGATGACATAGAGCTCAAGTCTGACCTCCGCAGTGACACCCTGGACACCCGCCAGGAGTATGACCTCAAGGTGAGATCACACAGATGCCAGAAACATTTGCGTACGTCAGTTGAAGATGAATGTTCTTCAAAACGTAGGAAAAAAGTGATGATATTTGAAGCCAGATTTTTCCTTTGGGCTAATTGTCTCTTCAGCAGAGATGTGTTCTGCCTCATTTGCTGGTGGTATGCTGGGAATAGTGTAAGTGCTGTACTCAGTATCTGTGAGAATATTAGAGTAGGATATTTAAGATAAAATTCTTTCAGTGCAGCTGGCCTTAATTGCGGGAGCTCTTTTGGTCTTCTTCCCTCTCAGTCCAACTGTGATGTAACTCTTCTCTCTGATTACATAGCGAGCTGGCTGCAGAGTCATTACAAGACAAAACAGAGGAGAAAAAAACTCCATAAATTGGAAAGAAATGTTAAAAAGAACAAACCAGGTTCAAGCACACTCTGCCTATTTAGCTGGCATGAATCATTTACACATTTTGACACTGTGGGGTTGGGCTAAGGTGATGAATGAATTTTCACGCATACAGCTGCCAAAATGTTCTTCTGAACTCCCTGCACCCCCACCCTCCACCCACCCATGAATATTTTGTGAGGGCAAACAAACCACCCCACTAGCTGGAGCGCTGCCTTGGATCACTTTGAAGAAACAGAGACATGAATCCGCCCCAGGAGGTGGTTAGATCACCCCGACAACTGCCTCAGCCAGACTGCTTTTTTTTTTTTTTTTTTTTTTTTTTTATTATAAATTTTTGTTCTTCCTGCTGCCTGAAGCAGCAAAGCGGTGAAACAAAGTTGGGTGGGAGAGAAGTCTGAAAGACAATGAAATTGCAGAAACATGTTAGAATGAGCTGAAGAGCAAAGCGCGATGTAGTGAGCAAGGAAAGCATCCTTTCATTTTTAACACAGGCATCCTGGGGTCAGCCCTGCATGTTGTCCTGCTGCTCATGGATGCGTAAATTCAGCAAGAATCAGAATTTCTTCTTCTCCTTGTTAACTTGACTAATGTGGTCTCCTGGGATACAAAATACACAATAAGAATACTTGCCCAAAAAAAAATCCAAAACTCTGTATATACACTGGAAAGTTGATTTCCCTGTGAGCTGCTAACAGCAGTTAAAACCCCAGATGTAGACAGCTTAAACAACACGAACACTGAGAATGTAATAGCACTAAAACTGCCAAACCTTTAAAAAAAATTATTATTATGTGTTGCCTTTTTTGTCTAATGAAACTTAAACTACAAGCACATGCAAAATAGAGAGAGTCTGTAAATGTAACTGTGGAACAATGAAGATTTATACAGTAATTTGCAGTTTTATCATTGGTTTATTTTTGACAAAGCGTTAATATTTCATTTTTAAATGGCCCAGTTTTCATCAGTTTTCATGACACGCTTAGTGTAATGTGCATTTTCTTGGTAATTAATGAACAGAAATGCTTTTTATATTTGAGTAAATGACGTGACAATAAAACAAATGGTGTATTTTTTAATGACCAAATATTTGAATTGAAACAAATGAAATGTACTCAGTGTACTCTTACATGATATCCTCTTCCTTTCTATAATAATTTTGACCACTGGTTAAATATTGGTCACACATTTTATGTACATAGTTTTTTTAACAAGCGATACGATTTTCCAGCTTTTCATTAAAATTATCACGTATACAAAAATAAGCCTTTTTGTAAAACCCGACAGAAAGGGTGACACGATGTCACAGTACTCGCGGCCGTCGGGTTTGATAGGGCAGTGCCGTGGACGAGTCATGCAGCGTGCTTTAGACTTGAGTGTCACTGTAATGTTTGGAGGCTCCCAAGAAATCAATTTACATACATTTCTGTAAAAGACTCGAGCAGCTGAGTCACGAATAAGGGTTAAACTGGCCACATAGCACGATTTTAATGAATCTTCACCTGGATGCCGAACAACGTAAAACTTGCAGTTAACCCTGACCTCTGACCTTCCACAACTACAAAAAAAAAAAATCTCCGTGGGGTCAGAAAGGAGCACGATTTTCTAGAGAGACCTTTGAACTTTGAATTCATTTAAAAAAAAGAACTCTTTAAGCCTCTTTTTACTCATTTCTTGGCTGCCTGTCTCTGCCTCTGTTTCTCTCTTCAGGACCCCACCAATGGCTATTACAATGTGCGAGCTTCCACCCATGATGAAGGCCGTCCCGCTTCACATTCCACCATGCACTACTCTGACTACCGCTCCCCCACAGGAACACCAGGGGGAGCTGCATCTATTAGCAGCAGCACCGGTGGCTCAGGCGCCACAGCCAGCGGAGGAGCCCCGGGTCCCCCTGGCCCCCTCACTTCACCTGCACGCCCACAAGCCTGCTACGACCCGCGACCGCCTTCCAGACTGTCCCACATCAGCTACGCCCAGTTTAACACCTTCACCCGCGGGGGCCAGAACCAGCAGCCCCCAGCTAACCCTGCCCCTCCTGCCAGTGACTTCCCTGGGGACTGCAGCCTCTTGGACTCCACTTCCCAGCTGGCCTACGACAACTATGGATACCCCTCACACTACCAGACCTACCGAATGGGTTTTGCACCATCCAGCTTGGCTCCTCTGGAAGCCGGCCCGTCTTATGAGATGTACGGGGTTGGATCTGGGGTGGGCAGCCCTGGGGTTGGGGTTGGCCCAGGAGGCCCAGCTCCCTCGGGATCAGAGACTGGACTGGGAAAGTACGGCAGCTCCACTCGCTTCTCCTACACCTCACAACACTCTGACTACTCCCACAGCCGGCACACACAGCGGATGCAGACTCACGTGTGAGACAGAGATGCATACCCGCCTCACAGTCTTAGCTGCGCATGAGGAAGCATCTTATAAATAGAGTCACACCTGAAAACACACTCAGTCACAAATTGACATGCACACATTATCGCACGCTAACATGAACACACCCTACTAAACACAAACACAGAAGACAAAAAAACATCAGACACACACACACAGGCACAAAGTCAGACAACCATGCCCGTGAGACGGGGGTAGGGGAAACCGAGAGGGCAAAGGAGAGGGTGGATAGGAAGGAGCTTAATGAGACAGGGAAGGGAAATTCCACAGTTTGGAATTCCCTCACTCCCGACGTGTTTGTAAATCTGAGCTCTGAAAGAGCGGATGGCGCAAGTCACAATCAAGATGGGTAATGAGAGCAAGAACCCGAGAGAGGACAAGAGATCGCTGATCTTTGGAGCCCATAGCCTTTGCTGTGAACAGACGTTGTAAAATGATGAGAGAACGTCTTAAAAGCAAACTGACAAACATGGTACAAACTGATCGAAAGAAACCTCAACCGGTGGAAGTCATTCCTGGCCGCCATTTTTACTTTTCTTTTTGCAGGTTGACTTATTCAGTGATCATAGAGCACATATACATAGTAGCCCAGAGCGCCCTTGTGTACAGTGGCACTTGGCCATCATGCCTGTCAGGCAGGGTAGGGGACTGTTGGGATGGGGTGGGGCGGGGGGCTCGGGAGCATTGTCGTCATTTTGCACTGCATCAACAGTATTCATGCTTAGACGTCTTAGACATCTATATCTGTGTTATGTCTTCTTTTTATTTGCACACAAGACTAGAGCTTTGTATTCTATTTTTTAACATTACAGAATTATTTTTGTCAGTGTAAAAACATGTAACGTGTACGTACGGACCAAAACTTTGAACGAGAGCGCACATAGCTCGGGCCTGAGGGAAATCCACTGAGACAAGAGTGCCAACAGAAGAGCCTGAATTCCGGTTGTGTTTCACATCAGAAGGCTGTATCAGTGTATAAAAGAAACCTAGTGCCAAGTGTTCATGTTGTTCTTCACCTTAGACCATGTATATGCAGTAGAAGCTCCTACTATTGGCGGCTGTTGCTTTACAAACCAGGCTTGGGGGCCTTGAGTCATTCCCAGACAGTTTTTTGTAGGCTGGAGCCTTTTTCTCCGAGCTCTTAACTACAAGCCTGGTGCAGACGGAGAGAGAAAACACAGATGTTGGGTTTAGAGTGGCCTTATAGGGGAACATGTCACACATTTCCATTTTTGAATCATTCCTCATCGTCTGTCTGCCAAAAATGGCCAGAGGAGAATGTGTAAGGAGAGGTTTAATGAAGGCTTGTCCATAATATTGACATGTAGTAGTGTATGACTGTGAGCGTGTGGGCGTGCGACTGTGTGTGTGTGTGTGCGAGAGAGAGAGAAGGATCAAGGGGTAGTGTGTGGGCGTAAGCGCGCACATTGATTTGTACAGCGTGTTTGTATAGATGCGTGAATGATTGCGTGTGTATGGGAAGCATACTTTAAACACGCGGTGTCCCGACCGCTCCGGTCGGGACGCCGCGTGACTATTGTATGCATGTCTGTGTCTACAAGTGTGTGGGTGTGTGTGTTTAAAGTATACGTCCATATCATTTCTCTCACAATCCTGTTACAGTACTTTTATACCTCTGGTAGGACTGTATCCTGTATTATTGTGTCTTTGAATTTAGAAAAATCCAATGTTTATCTTATTGTACTGTTCTTCGTAGCAGAGTTCAAAAGATGTACAACGAACGTTATCAAACTCTCATTTTTTAATTTCATTATCTTCAATATTTTTTAAAAATGGTATGTAATTATTTTTCCACAGTATTACATAAATAAAAGCACTGTTTTTTATAAAGTGTGGAATTTGTCATCTTTGACTGGGTGGGGATTTTTTTAATGATTGGAGAGTCCATTTGAAGTCTGTAGCATGTTTATACGTAGCAGTACAGTGTTTTAGAAAAATAATAATAATCTAATTTTGGGGTCCTAATTTTGACGGATTTTGTAAAACACTGAGTATATTCTTTAATACAATAGCCTGTTTTATTTCCAATGTACCTGCTGGAGGTTACAAGCATGGTGGTTATTGTTAGGCAAATTATTTTCATATTTATTAGGTTATAATTATGGTTTAGTTTAAATACTATCAAGACTGCACATGGATTATTGACTGTATACATCATTGTATGATAATATAAGTGCAATGTCCATCCATTTTTTTTCCCCCACTTATCCAATTCGGGGTCGCTGGGGACCCTATCCAAGTGGTTGTATGGTGAGAGGTTGGGTACATCCAGAACCACCATTGAACTACTAAATAGTTGAAAGGGAGTGGGATTAAATAAGCTTATGCTTCCTCCTATTCCTTTTTGAACATGTATGTTGTCTATAACTATTATTGGTTTGTTTTTGATTTGCTTTGTTTGTCTTTTTCTCTGTTTTTGTACAATTTTATCATGTTCAAAATACAGATACAATACAATACAAATTAACGACATGCATGTTTATAGACAGTGGGGGGAAGCAAGAGTACCTGGGAGAACATGCCAACGCCACACAAAAGACCTCAGTTTGGATTCAAACCCAGGACAGGGCATATATATCCTCTTCCTCTTTGGAGATAAAAGAGGCCACCCAAACACATGAGACATCAATGGAAACCCCAGGATGTCCTCTATTTAGTACATTGGGACTTAGTAGGGTAGCTCAAATAAGTCAAATGATATCTATCTATCTATCTATCTATCTATCTATCTATCTATCTATCTATCTATCTATCTATCTATCTATCTATCTATCTATCTATCTATCTATCTATCTATCTATCTATCTATCTAATGTCGTAGACATAAAAATAGAAAGTAAACGAATGAGTTACATTTACCGACAGGTGGCAGACACGACCCCGCTACGACTACAGAAGAGGAAACTCTTCTACGTCACTGGCCGGAGGTTGTCTAACAGCCAAGATGGCGGCCACAATGTTGAGGTCGCTTAGCAAACTAGGACGTCCTTCAACAAAATTGTTATTAGGCCATAATTCGCTGAGCCCTGGCTGTACGCTGCTGCAGAACAGGTATGATAGCAAAAAGACAAACCATGACTCCACGAGTTATCTTTGTCCTCCCGGCGGTCTTAGCATAGCTCCTCATAGATATGCATGCCGAGAGGCTCATGCTAGCAAAACGCTACATAATACGGCTTTGCTTGTATAAAACATCGCACGGCTCGCCCTGTGCAGTTTACTACTCTGAATATAAATGGAAAACATCTTTGTTGGCTCCGTGCTTGGGTATAACGAGTGCCCTGAGCAGCTTGTTATAGAGGATAGGTTATGATCTCCCACTGTCAGGTTAACTGGAGATCTGCTGTCAGCGTGTGTCAGTGTTTACTTCATCGGTTTTTAATGGTCAATAAGGTCAAAATGGTTTTAACGCATAGACAGAAAATGAAAGGTTTTGGCACGAGGGTGGGAATAAATAGATAATTTGGATGATTTGGGAGGTGTGGTACCCCATGTTTAAGTCAACTCAGGGCTTCAGAAGGTCTCTGAACCAAACTCAGGGTGACATAAACCTGTAACTGTCATATTTATGTCTCTGTATATTTGCGATGTTCTGAGGAAAAGTTTGCAAAGTTTCTTCTGAAACACCCCTACAACACTTCATTTACTAATAGTGTTTAAGTTCATGCATAAATATGTTATTTATCAACATCTGGAAGAGCTTCAGGACATTGAAAGGGGGGAAATGATGAAGACCTGGCTGTCTTAGGAAGTTTAAACACCAATCTTTAACTTGACTGCAGCCCCTGTGACCCCATCCATTGCTATTTTTGTCTTTTGCTGTTTTTTTGTTTTTTTTTTAATTCACAGAAGTACAGTTTTCTTAACAAAATCAATTGTATTTCAGAAAAATATGATGTCATATGATTTATCTTTTTAATTTAAACATATTCCAGTACTCTTTTATTGTAATCAGTTTGGCTTATCTTTCATTTGTTTCATTAAAAATAGCATGTCATTGCTTAATGCCGTCACTTACAGTCTTGGCTTTGTCCCACACAATCTGGAGGATCTGCTGTTTTGTTTTTCTCTCATTGCATTTCTGCTTTCAGACTGTCATGTAGTGTAGTCTGTTAGTCTTTCTTTCAGGTTTGATGCTCAAACGTTTTTCATTTGAACGACAGTAAGTGTTGTGGCGGCACGGTGGTTAGCACTGTTGCCTCACAGCAAGAAGGTCCTGAGGTCCTGAATTTCACCATCAGGCCGGGGTCTTTCTGTGTGGAGTTTGCATGTTCTCCCCGTGTTTGCGTGGGTTCTCCCCGGGTACTCCGGCTTCCTCCCACAGTCCAAATGCAGTTTGTGGTTTCAGTTTAACTGATAGGTTAATTGGAAACTCTAAATTGAATTGTGAATGCAGAAGTGACTGTGAGTGCGACTGGTTGTATATATGTGTTAGCCCTGCGACAGACTGATGACCTGTCGAGGGTGTACCCCGCCTCTCGCCCTAAGACAGCTGGGATAGGCTCCTTTTCAGGGTCGCCCCCCGTGGGGAATGGATGGATAAGTGTCTTGAGGAAATGATCATTGGAAACTGTTATTTCAGCCTGAGTATCACTTTTTACTTTTTTTGTTTTGTTTTAATAACTGTTGTTGCTCTTGTGGAAAGTCTTGGGAAGTACCGTTCTCTGGTCAAACACCAAACCCAGACTCGCCCATCGGATTGCCAGATAGATGTGTGATTGGTCACTCCAGAGAACACGTCTCCACTGCTCTATTTTCCAGTGACGGCGTGCTTTATACTACGCAATACAGCCACTCGACCATAAAAACCCACTCCATGAAGGTCTTTACGCACTGATTGTGAGCTCATCTGAAGGCCAATGACATATGGAGGTCTGTAGAGATTCACTCTCCAGAAAGTTGGTGAGCTCTGCACACTGTGCGCCTCAGCATCCGCTGACTAAATGAGTCACAACTGTTCCAGTCAGAGAAGCAAATCTACAAAGTTTCAAAGTCCAAACCTCAACCTGATTGAAATTCTGTCAGGAGATCTTAGGAGAGCCTGCAGACCTTAATGATCTGAAGTGACACTGTAAAAAAAAAAAAAAAAAAAAAAAAAAAAGAGTTGTCCAACATTCCTCCACAATGGCATGAGAGACTGATAACGTGATGCAGAATGTTAGTTCTATTAAAGGTGACTGTCCAAACTCCTGAATCATTGACATATTCAGTTTTTCATGAAGAAAACTTTCTCTCTCTTTCCATCACCTCTCTGATGTCCTCAGGTTGGCAGGCTCAGTTCCAAATAACATCTCAGAATGAGATTTACAGCTTTAGGCAGCACGCAGGTAGCCTGACGCATCACCTTCTTGTGCGTCATGATCATGTTAGCACTGATAAACGTCACCACCCATTCTTATACCTCATGTTAAAAACCGCCTCGCTGTGTTTCACAGGCAGAAACAATGGCAGCCAGATGTGGAGTGGATGGAGCAGTTCGCTGGTGTGGTCATGTACCCCACTGCTGTTAATGAGAAGTGGAAACTGCCCCCATGGAATGGTAAAGACCGCTGTTCTCTAACATCTCCTTTTTTTAAATATTTTTTTTTCTTTTAATTGTAACTGAAAGGGAACTATATAATGAGCTGCCAAGAATGCAGGAGAGTTGAACACAGTCCAAGTCTAAATGTATCATCAGACTTTGGCAGAGACAGAATGGTCAAACTTTTGACTTATTTCCATTTTTGTCCTCTGTGTTTTCTGTCTGCCAGCCTTCATTAAGATGGGAGGCAGGCATTACCCGTCTCTATCTCCACAGTGTACTTGTTTTAAGATGTGCTCATACTTTGGGCAGCTTGTTCCGCATTATGGTTATTTGTTTGATGAAAACAAATGTGCTGGTCTGTCAGACTGGTCAAACCTTAGTTTCCTGTTTTATGCTCTTTGGTTTTCAGACAAAGATCCTCCCGCAGAGAAGGGCGTGTCCAACCTGACGATTAACTTTGGCCCTCAGCATCCTGCAGCTCACGGTGTGTTGCGTCTGGTGATGGAGCTCAGTGGGGAGTCCGTCAAGAAATGTGACCCACACATTGGCCTGCTTCATCGTGGCACCGAAAAGCTAATCGAGTATAAGACATACCTGCAGGTACTGAACAATGGGATGACTTAAGTGGTGTTTGTGCTCTCTACCTTCCACCTGTTGAATTATTTTGTATGTATGTAAGTGTAGTGGCAGTAACACTTTTGTAGCATCCTCAGTTATTGAAACACTTTCTGCTGCAGGCTCTGCCCTACTTTGACCGCCTGGACTATGTTTCCATGATGTGTAATGAGCAAGCCTACTCTCTGGCTGTGGAGAAGCTGCTCAACATCCAGGCGCCGCTCCGTGCACAGTGGATCAGAGGTACTGAACAGAAGTGGTCAGATATGAAAACTCCTGAAGTCTTAAATAAAGGATAACATTGCTCTTTAAAAATTTTTTGGGGGGAAGTGTTATTTAACCACTTATTTAATGTAGGTATGAGTACATAAGTACAAATTTCAATTACAAAATGCTAAAAATAAGATGAATCTAATTTAATGTTGTGCAGTATCATGGTACGTGCTCAGTGTTGTTTTCTATGGAAGTGTAAGACCTTCACTTGGCAAAAAAAAAAAGCTTTAAAGCTTGATTTCATGAACATTTAAAAAGAAAAATGTAAACATTTGTTAGAGTTTCCAAGATAATGACAAAGTTAATTTTGATAAACAGCAGTTTTTCTTGTCTTATGTTTGTTTTTGACCCTTTGCTTTAAGATGCAGTTAAAAATGACACACTAGGGGGGGCGCTAACTAAACAGAAGCACTGCAACTGGCTTCTATTGGTCGATTACAAAGTTCACAGCATACGCTGTACGTAGATGTTGTCATGCTCAGTGTGAGGTGCTGCCTGCTTTGTTCTACTTCTGTGCCACAGACACGTGCCTCTCACCTTTAGCCTTGTACGGAACAAATGAGGTTTCTGGTAGAGATCAGGCAGCCACAATTGCACAACCTACATGAGCTTGAAGATCTGAAAAAGACTACATTTCCCAATGTGGAGAGTAACTATCTGGTGGGCTGCTAGGAGAACCATGGATCATAGTCCTAGTTTTGATTAACTTGGCATATGAGCTTTCCGGAGCTAACAGGTCATCTGTCCTTGCGATCAGTTAGTGTTCTTGGGGCTTTTTGAGCTGATTGAATTCATTGTTTGATCAAGTAATCACTCAACTAATTTCAAGAAGTATTAAATGTTTTAAGTAGTTTTTAAAGTTTTATTTTAGGTGGATGCTAACAAAACATGTAGAACTCAAAGTAAAGTAAAACTATAGTGCTTCACCAGTGAGCAGCTGGAAGTTGTTTCTAGTTTAGCTCCAACAATCATGGTTTCAGTCTCTGTCACCAGTTAGTGGTCACCAGAGCTCTGTTCTGTATTGTTTCTAGTGCTGTATGGAGAGATGACGCGCATCCTGAACCACATCATGGCCGTCACCACACATGCCCTCGACATTGGCGCCATGACTCCCTTCTTTTGGATGTTCGAGGAGCGAGAGAAGGTAACTGCTCAACAATCACAATCCTGAGTGTTAGACTCTCAAATTAGCCCACTGTGGCTTTAATCTGGGGGACTCTTATAGTTTTTATTTCAGTCCAGCTTGCTCAAAAAAAAAATAGCTTTAGCTTTGATTCATAAACAATGTTCTCATCAGTTAGTGGCACAGTGACCTCTAGCTCTTCAGGTGTTTACTCAACAATATCTTCTGTATGAGTCAGCATGTGGGCCACGGCTGGCTTCACATTTTCACTGAGTCACTGAAAGTGTCCCAAAAATGACAGGACTGTAAAATGAGTCAGTGTTTGAGTCTGAATCTTTTGCTTGCTATACAATGTGATGCCCCAAAGAGATACTTGGTTTACAGCATCCAGTGTAGCATGAAATAAAATAAGATAAGGTAACCTCGATTGGACCCACACGTGGGAAATTTGTTGCATCACAGCAGCAAGTGGACAGTGCAAAGTTACAGTAGCAAAAAATTAAGAAAACACTGGAATAGGATAGATAATTAGATTCTGTATGCAATCGAATAAAATACTATATACAACAGAATGAATAGTACGTTGTCAAAAAAAAGAGAATTGCACTTAGTATAATTGCACATGTGTGGATATGTGTGTTTGGTCAACTGCAAAGTCTATGTTGTGGAGTCTGACAGCAGTAGGGAGGAAAGACCTGCGAAATCTCTCCGTCCCACATCGATGGTGCTGCAGCCTGCTACTGAAGGAGCTGCTCAGTGCTGTCAGAGTCTCCTGCATGGAGTGAGAGATGTTGTCCAGCAGGGATGACAACTTAGCCACATTTCTCCTGTCACTCACCGCCTCCACTGGGTCCAGAGGGCATCCTCGAACAGAGCTGGTGCTCCGGATCAGCCTGTTCAGTCACTTCCTGTCCCCAGCAGAGATGCTGCTGCCCCAGCAGACCACACTGTAAAAGATGGCTGAGGCCACCACAGAGTCATAGGTCTTCAGAAACGAGGAGTTTGTGGCTCCTATGAGACGTTACTTAATTCCAGGTTGCTTTGATAGTGAGATTCAGGTTGTCTGGTTGTTTATGTGTACTGAACTTGGCTGATCAACACAAAGTATTTATACTATACGAAAAGTAACTGACTGAAATTCAAAGTGAAATATTCAAATAACTGGCCTTTTTTGCTAAATAACTGATGGTCATCACATTGACTGTAAACACCTTAGGTTGGTTTGATTGCAACAGCATTCATCAGTGAAATACACGCAGGTTGTAACCTGGTACATACTAATGTAGCTTTTCTTTTGAAATAGGCAGTGTAATCCAACGTATGAATGTGTTGCAAAAGAGCAGTTTGAGTTTTGACACTAATCCTGAAACTGTGACACTACTGTACATAGAAACATGTAGGGTTTTTTCTTTAATCAAATTTTTTGTCTCCCCTCAGATGTTCGAGTTTTATGAGCGAGTGTCTGGAGCAAGGATGCACGCTGCATACGTCAGGCCTGGTGGTGTACATCAGGTAGGAGAAGGATTCATTACAGTTTTACAACTAAAAGTTCAATAGTTCTCTAAACATATATATATAGAGAGAGATGAAATGTAAAGATCAGTATATTATTGTTGTATCTGACTATGTTTCAGGATTTGCCCCTTGGCCTGATGGATGACATCTATGAGTGGTGTAAGAATTTCTCCATTCGGATTGATGAAGTAGAAGAGGTGAACGACTCCATGTTCTTCTCAATTCTCCACAAGCACAAATGAGCGTGTGGAGCTTCAGTAAATTTAAAGTGACATTCATGTTGGATTTCCTTCATGCAGATGCTGACCAACAATCGTATCTGGAAGAATCGCACCGTGGACATCGGAGTGGTTTCTGCTGAGGATGCCCTCAACTACGGTTTCAGGTAACCCACAAATGGAAGTTCACAGACACGTTAGAAATTAAGTTACACTTATAACACTGATGGCTTCACTTGCACAGTATAAATGTTATAAATGCAAATACTGATATATCAGCATAAACCCTCCTAATGGCAACTGACACCACTGTATCAGGGCCGATACAGTGTTAGTAATGATACAGTCTGATATAATTTAAATACTCTCCTTCCCAAATGTTGTGCTCTGAAAGAGAAGCTTCTAGAAATATATATTTTTGTAACCCTTGAAATGCATCACTCTGTTCTTCCCACCACCAGTGGAGTGATGTTACGAGGGTCTGGAATTAAGTGGGATCTGAGGAAGTCTCAGCCGTATGACAAGTACGACGAAGTGGAGTTTGACATTCCGATTGGAAGCAATGGAGACTGCTATGACAGGTAAGACCAAACAAACAGCATGAGTCTTTTGTATAGCAGCCTGGGTGTGAGTATGGGTCTTCATTATTAATTTGCCTCGACTGTCTCTTATTTTTGAGCAGTTTAGTATTTTAGAAATGAGATACTTGTAATTTATGTGAATTTATCTGTTGCTTTTTTACAAAAAGCTGCATATAGAAGCAGGTTTTGCCACTCGGCAGCTGCCACGACACATATCTCTGTTTCTGATCAAAGCAACACGATGTAAATTCAGCAGTATATATGTCACCCAGTTTAAAACTTAGACATTCAGCCTAGCAACAGATAACTTTACAGAGACATTATTGGCCAACTGTGTTTAAAAGGAATCCTGGTTTACGTGCGGACACGGCGAGAGTTTGATGCTCCTGGTGTTCATTAATGCAGCAGGCAGCATATATAATCAGAATGAGCCGTCACTTACAGATAGCAGAAGTTGGCGACCTCATTTGTTAAAGGCAGTCTACAGAGTTTGACCCATTTTCTGATGACCCTCTTGGAATGACTAAACATGTAGCTGCATATAAAGCAGCTGTGGTTCACCAATCTCACCAGCATGAAGTGGAACACATCCACTACTGTTTCAATCAGTCAAAATGCCCCTGGGATCTATTCTTTCCTCCTCCAGGTCGATTTCCTGTACTGTGCTATACTGTAGTTGTGTAATGCACTCTGAGTACCTGTAGAACACGCTGTGTAGATGCAGACTGAGCTGCTAATGTCTGCCCTCCACCTTCTCTGCAGAGTGTTAGAGGTGTATATCGTGTACCGATGTAGAGCAACATCAGTTCCATCAGCACCTGTGGTTTACTGCTACTTGTTTGTGTGTGTGCGACTCAGGTATCTGTGCAGAATGGAGGAGATGAGGCAGTCCCTGAGGATCATGCACCAGGCGCTGAACAAGATGCCAGAGGGCGAGATAAAGGTGGATGATGCCAAAGTGGCTCCGCCTAAGAGGTCTGAGATGAAGGTGTGTTGAGTAGAGAGCTTTCCTCTTTTGAATTCAATGTGCAGCCTGTAGGCTATTTACTTTCTTCTGTGTTTTATCACTCGTGTGTTAATTAATTTTTATTGTTAATTTGCGTTCGCTCGTCCTTTTTTAGAGTTAGGACAGTTTTATCGTAAAATTCAATTAAATTTGGCTGTGCTCAAGGCTGGAAACCACCTGTACTTCCCCCTCACTGTTTAATGTTAACATTCCCTGAGTATACACCGATGCTCTTTTCTTTCTGTGCATTTTTTCTCACAAACTTTATTTGCGTTATTTTGCTAGATGTCCATGGAGTCTCTAATTCACCACTTTAAACTGTACACAGAGGGCTACCAGGTCCCCCCAGGGGCCACATATATGGCTATAGAGGCACCCAAGGTGAGCGCACTCGGAGTATAAGGACAAGTTGTGCAGTCGTTTAAGTGTTCGACTTCGTTGAAATAAAGCTTTCTGAGTCTTAATTAGATGGGACTTGTGTTGTGCTTACTGCTTACTTATGCTTACTGGAGTGCGTGTGTGTGTGTGTGTGTGTGGCTTGCAGGGAGAGTTTGGTGTATATTTGGT
Organism: Pelvicachromis taeniatus; assembly: GCA_015108175.1. Classification (NCBI taxonomy): domain Eukaryota; kingdom Metazoa; phylum Chordata; class Actinopteri; order Cichliformes; family Cichlidae; genus Pelvicachromis; species Pelvicachromis taeniatus. The sequence continues at coordinate 53,089 of VURO01048215.1, forward strand.
TTCAGATGGCTCCAGCAGACCCTATCGCTGCAAGATCAAAGCCCCTGGATTCGCTCACTTGGTGCGTATTTAAAAATTTCACACGACACTGTGAAATATTAAACACACCCACCATCAATTATTCAGCTCATTTAACGGCTTGTCCTCCCGGCTACTTTGAGTTCATTTTTTTCTTTTTTGTGCAACGCTCTTCTCGGCTTCCTTCCTGTTCATCTTAGCTCATGGGTAAATGAGCTAATGCAGTTGAACGTTGTCATTAGAATTTCGGTTTACAAGGCTAAAAATGTGTTTAAAGTTGCATAAACAAACTAATTGAGTAGTTACTGTGATAACTCGAGGCTATAATCTCGTGAATTAAGACTTTTGTGCTCTCGTGCGTACTGGAAGCTTCACTTGCTCTAAATGTTTACTCCACGTTTGCTTCTTTCTAGGCCGGTCTGGATAAAATGTGCAAAGGACACATGTTGGCAGATGTGGTGGCCATCATTGGTGAGAATGTCACAATAACTGAAACACTTACAGACATGCAGAAGCGAGCATGTGAATGGAGCTGCTTCACATCGAGTGTTATCTTCTTGCAGGTACGCAGGACATAGTGTTTGGAGAGGTGGACCGTTAAAGCGATACTCTTAATGTGTCGCTTCCCCGGTGAGGAGACTCTCTCTCTCTCTCTGTCACATGACTATCTTGTCAGACAGGCTCTCTTCCTGTTCTCTTTTCACTGTAGTGAGCTTTTTGACAAGCGGCTTCGTTTATCACCATTCATGTACAATGCTCAAATCAACCTAATAAATATTTTATGTCTGAACAATAAACTCCTCTGTTTTCTTTGTCCCACTGCGATAGGGTGACAACTTAAAAGTCTAAAACAGCCCTTCTTTTTTTTTCTGCCATGTTCTTGTGCCACCTGAAAACTTGACAAATAAAGTATTAAAGATGACAGCAGACACTGAAGCCTGAGTGAAGTCTTTCCTCTTGGTTGGTGTTAACAGGGGGGAGTGGTCTGATGAGATCTGAGACAAATGGACTTAGAGCTCAGACCACAACTTCCCCTCTGAGCTGTAAAGCTGGGTATGCAGTAGTCGAAGTCTTTAGCAGAAAAAAAAACGTATCAAGCAGTCGTGTTTGCTCGCTATTCAAGGAGCTGATTTATCCGTGTTGAGCCTGTGTTATCATGGCTGGGTGGTGCAGGAACCAAATGCTGGTGGCCATTCCTCTGTGGATGTGTTTTGGGAGAGCTGGTGAGTTGAGACAAATACTGGAAAACTTGTTTTTATATCACTCGATTTAATGTCCAGAGATCTCATGTTTGGTTTCAGTTTCCGAGAAAACTGAACAGTTTTTAGGGTACGACCAGCTGAACACACAGGTGTATAGTTAATCAGGACTATCCTGTTTACTGAAAGTCAGAGAACAGTGAGGTTTTCTGACATTTGGCCTTATTCCGCTCAGTGTAGGCAGAAGACGTATTTACCACATTATAGTTCCTGTAGAAGAGAAACTGACCCTGCTGAGTCTGTTGCTTGTGGCAAAGGGTGTGGATGCTGATCTTTACGGCCAGTATCAGCTTCTGCATTCGTTCAGTCACTTCTGTGTAACAAATTCAGCTTCCTCCAAATATGGAGAACGTATCTCTGACAGTGTATGCAAATATTTTAATTTCTTAAGTAAAAGAAAAATAAAATCATATTGTTGTTCAGTTAATTTAATCAAATACAACAGACTGTTAATGGGATCAAATAAACACATTTTTACACTCTTAAGCTGAAACATGGTTAACAGGTTATCTGCCCCTAAATGGGCCGTTAATTTTGCAGACGGAAATGCGTCTGGTAAAGTTGCCTTTGGGATATTTTACAAAGTTTTTTAAAGGTTGTCAAATGTCAATGTTTGTCTTTAATTATCTCTTTTAACTCTTTAGCTGCAATTGTCGATAATGAGTTGTTTTTTTTAAAGAAAAGGATGTTAAGATAAGTGAGCGTGTAGGAGTGAAGGCTTTCATAGTTTTATCCCTAAACATTTGCAGTTTGTGTTTTTTGTCTCAGAAAACTAAACAGATTAACCGTGTAAGAGACATTCACACCTTAAATAATGTGACCTTTGTCGCATCAGTGCGGCCTACAGCTAGTCAACAACTTGTATAAAGTTCTTGAAGAAAAAAAAAAGTCTCTTGATGTTTTCTGAAAACCCTGCAGTTCTAATGCAAAAAGAAGAAAAGTAAAAAGTCATTTTTATTTTTATTTTGAATTGCTATGCTCACTGCTGATGTCCCAGAAGTCAGGTAAGTAAAAATAATTGTGAATACATCAGTATCAAACCAATAGTTGTGTCAGGTGACTTACATTTCCTAAGAACCCACACTGCTGATGAAAAACCAAAAGATGTCAGTAAAGATAAAACTGCAACGTTTCAAGATCACATGCAAAGTATAGTCCACTGCCTTTATAGGATATTTGTCCAGTGAGCCAAAGTACAAAAAGCATGTGTGTTACAAGTGTGGCAGAAAGTGAGTGGTGGTCTAATTTTACTGTCACACTGAACTGGAGGCTGTTTGGAAGTGAGTCTCTGTGTGCACAGCCGTCATGTGATCAGAGATTTTAGAGAAGTGAATTTATGGGAAGAGCGAAACAAAGTGTGAAGGAAGGAACAGACAAAATTGATGTTTGTTGTGCGGGGAAATTCACAATGAAGACACGGTCATTGCTCTTTCATCCAAATGGAAATATTTGTGTACACATCAAAGTTGTGTACACAAATACAAATTACACAATACAAACACAGTCCATAAGATACTTTCAGTGTCCAGTGACGTATACGAGGAGTTAATTAGAAAAGCCATTATGAAAACTTAAGGGTAAACCATTCAAACGTGACGTATTCTTTCTGTGATCTCATCTTTTCCGTCTAAATTTAGCAGATTTGAGGAAATCCAGCCCTCTGTGCTTTGACTGGCCAATAGCTGTTTTTGGAGTCATAAGATAAAACTTCTCTTTTTATCTACGCAGTCTAAAGTTACACGCGATCTTTGTAATCACATAACTTTTAGTTCCTTCAAAAACAAAGAAGCTGTCAAGAATATGGGAGGAAAAAAAAAAAGACTAGTACATAAACAGAATTATTCATTTGGGTGATAATTATTTACAATTCTAAAAAACTCTTGAATTTCTTATAACCATAACAGTTTTAAATTTATCAACACTTATACAGATTATAAATGACTGAATATGGCACGATTGTGCAATATGTAAATTACACACAATCTTCAAAGTACTGTAACGTAAGATCAGTGCCTTTTAAGGTTGTTTGTTGTATCTCAGTCAGATGCTTGCGATGTAAAGACATGACCCAGTGCTGCTGTTTGTTTGTCGACAGTTTGCCTGTAATTTGGACAAGATGAAAGAGGTTTTCAAATAATCATAGTCTGAGATAAACGTATCTCTTGAGTAAGAAGTACTGTTTTAGTGCTTCCATTATGTGATAAACGTGGAGCAAGGAGAGTCTGCTGAATATTGTAGCGTAAGTTCTTATTCAGTTTAAACTTCAGGCCTGAACATATTTGAAGTTTTTCTCCTGTGCTGTTTGTTAGTCACACTTCTTTGAGTAGTCGATCAAATGAGAGCACAGATAAGACAACATTAATAGAGGCCATGTAATCCATATCTCATGCTATTTTTATGGTGTTTATGACTATATATTACATGTTACTGTTTATTCATTTCCATTTCCGTGTTCTTGCTGTTGCAGACTGACCGACAGACAGCGTTTTGCAGTTGCACAGCACTTGCTTTCTGATTTCTAATGCCGTCGCTTTGTTTTCAGTGTAAAGTGGTGGCGGCGTCATAACCCAACAAAACTGTGTTATCACTGATATAAATGATATATCAAATGACTATAATAATAATCTAATCTAACCTGCTATCACCATGTGTTTTCTCAGCGGCTCTAGCTGAGCCCCAGATCTGCTATATCCTGGATGGCATCCTATTTTTGTACGGCATCATCCTGACAGCTCTCTACTGCAAAGTCAAGGTTTGCATACAGTATATATCAGTCTTTGCCGAAGCCTGCTTCCACACTAATATACAGTTTTCTATTTCTATTCAGTTCTATTCAAGAAATTCTAAATGTATCTACAATAGGTCATCATCAGCAAAGTAAAGCACACAAACTCAAATGAGTGTTATCAACACATTGCTGTGGTACTGTGTACTTCTACATGCTGACAGTGATGATTTTCAATTTAAACTATTTTTGCAGCACAAGTACTCAGTCATTATTTTACTGCGCTGCACTTCCTTTATTTGTGACAAACGAAGGGAGATATATTTAAAGAGACAACAGGAAATGCATGTATAGTTCACCATAGGTTTAGTGTTAAACTAAAATGTTAGTTGAACGGGGTGATGTCCTGTAGCTTTTTTAATGATCCCTAACTTTGCCTTCTACAGATCTCCAATGCTAAAGAGGCGGCTGGAAAGCCAAAGCAGGTGAGAATGAATGCAGACAGTGCTGACACAGGCACAAAGAAGCAACACACTGTCTAAACTGCAGACACCAGCATCACATACAACACACCATAGCACAAAGTGGAGTTTCGGTAAACAACCAGAATGCAGAACTCCACCAGAGGTGAAGATGAGCTCATTGGTCAGGTCAAACCTCAGTGGACAAACCCTGAGTTCTGAAAATGGAGCAAAAAAAAAAAAAATCCAAAAAATGAAGGATGAAGTTGCCACACATCATAGCTGCACACACCCACATCTACGTATTTAATCCAAATCTCTATTAAAGAGTTACTACTCAGCTGGCTCGTGTAGACGCTGGATTGTGTCCCTCTGGGGAAGGTTTAGAAAATGAACAGGGTGTCGCTTAAGGCCAAAGAATGTGGGTTTTAAGTATGTGGACATTTAACATATACACGAAGTCAGCAGATTTTTAAAAAATATACCTGCTTTCTAAATGTAATCCACAAGCAGCAGCTCCACTGACAGTTTTTTTCTTTGTGTGTATAAAATCAGACTTGTACAGGATACAGAGATAGGTGGTGTTCTTTTTCTCACACAAAAGTGCTGCGCTTCTTTACCCCC
>VURO01048215.1:58195-74414 GCA_015108175.1 Pelvicachromis taeniatus
TTTAAGGCTATTAATTTCCTATTGCTGGCCACAAACTCTGCACTGCCTACACCACTGATGTGTTGCTTTCTGGCTTCTGTTTCATTTCTCAGATCTCTAACTAGTTACGAAGAATTACAATATACTCTGCCATGTTCGATTTCTTCAATTTGTACGTTATCTGACATTTTTCTCTCCTCTCTCCCCGTCAGAGCGTTGAAGAGGGCATATATACGGTGAGTTGTTGTGCTATCAACATGTCAAAAAGAAGAATATCACCAGTTAGGTGAATGCTGGATGATTAATATAATTAATTTGAATGAATTATGGACTGAAATTCTCCTCATCCTCCCCTCAGGGTCTCACTCCCCATGCAGCGGACACATATGAAACAATCGGCATGAAGAAGTAATACGACGAATGACTTTTTTCTCTCTTTGTAATTAAATGTTGCACATCATACTCAGCTTAGGTCTTCAAGTATGAGATATTTTACATCACGGGTTATTTCCCTTTTGCTTTTAGAGATTCTAGAGGAAGTTTGGAAGGAGTCAGAAACAGGGAAGTTGAGGCCAGAAAGGGGAGATTGCAAAAATTGCTTTTTCCTTGTTGTATGACATACTTTCCTTTGCGCTTACGTTTAACATTAACACAACTCAGTTTGACAACGGTAAAGCTTCAAAGAAATTTTATTATGTAATACTCAGTAACTGCAAAAAGGTGATTTTTGCTTGATATTTTATATATATATATATATATATATATATATATGAAATATCTATTATGTTGCCCACAAAGGCAGTAGCAAAAAAACTTCATAGGTGAACATATGCACACTCTCTGAAACACTGCAAACAAACTCACTCAAAGCGATGGGTTCACATGGAAGACGACCTTTCTGTGCGTGCTCTGGTGCACAGTGAGTGCTACGTTTATGCGTGTCTACATTGTGTGAGTGTGTGTGCCTGTAAAGCTTGTGTGTGCAGATGTGTGCATGTGTCTGTGTATACCCATGGTGTGGGGTGTTGTTTTCCACTCTTTATCTGGAGAGCAAAACAACAACTTGTCCTGACCGCAGACTAGACCCTGTCTTGCCGCCCATTCACCCAGAAAACAAATAGAGGGCAAGAAAGAATGAGGGTAGAGACCAAAAAAAAAAATAAAAAAAATGAGTGTGTCTTGCAATGCTGTGCAGAGCAGACATGCCTGGCAATGACTTGCGGGGCAATGGGAACTGTCAGGAGCTCTTTTAGCTCATGTCGGGTCTATAAAAAGAGGAACGGAATAAAGAAAATATGAAAAATAATTCCAGAAAGGCTCAGATGTGGGATTCAGTATCAAATATTAACATAATGTGAAGCAGGGAGAGGCGGCTGGAATGATTTCAACAAATACAATTCTCCTCTAAACCCCACCAAACCAGTCATTTTGAGTTAGGAACGATATAACGCATCATTACACTTGAGCTAAGTCAAAGAAGCTTGTCTCCAACTTCACTCTCTCATCTGACAAGTGTACAAATAATTTAGATTGTTCAGAAGCCAGAAAACATTTAACTGCCCCTACAGGGAATTTTACATGAAGAGAAAAGGAGCCAGAAAGAATAATGTTTCTCAAAACTGTCATCAGTTTATTTTTTCTTCTCACTTTTGTGGTACATACAAAAAGCTGATTTTAAATACACATGCACCATGGGTACCATGGTTGCCAAAGTTCATCAGCATTTCTTGAGATTTGTCTGACTGAATTCAATGGAGTATGGATGCAGAGTGTGTGTTTGTGAATGCCAGTATCTATGAAAGACGTATGAATGAGTTTGTGTGTGTGAGCTCAAACAGTCTTCATTAGGCTGACGGAGAACTGCCGCACAACAATCAGCCATTAATTAAGTGTCAGAAGCATTTAACGGTCAGACACGCTGGCGGCCGATTCCCATGCCAGACACTAATAACAGCCACAATCTGCCAAAGCGGAAGCTCTGCCTACCCAGACGTGCCAGACAGCCCATATTTTCAAAGGAAATTGGTAAATACACATAGTAAAATTACAGCCGTAATAGCAAGGCTTCCATTTAATATTAACTAAGTTCAGCCTCTCCAACGCCATTCTAATCTTAAGCACTTGTTTCTTGCCGTCCTACTCTCAGTATATCTGCTTGTCACTATGACATTCTCCCTGGAGCAAAAGCGGCACCACATGAACACACGCAGTTTATCCAAGATAGAGAAAGGAAGCAGCTGTTTTAGGAGCAGCTCTTGATCTGTGTGGTAACTATATTCGACCCACTGTCTCTATGACCAAATTAGAAAGCCATTCTGCTGTTGTGAAAGCAGGTGTGTGATTTGCAAACACACCAAGACCACCAGGGACTTTTCTTGAGGCACCTCTGACCAAGAAGGAAGAAGCCTTAATTGACCTACATTTAGCTAGACCTCTCTGGCAAAGAAAAATAGATATACACCGTAAAATTAGCTACTGCAGTTGCAAGAAAACTCAGTTTTATTCAAGTTTTACAGGAGCTGGTGATTTATAGATGACCATAACCACATTTGTTAGAGTCTCAGAAAATAAATAAAACATCTGTCAGATTAAAATATGATTGAAGAAAAAACATTCAGATACAGGAAATAATTTTGGTCAAATGTTTAATCCAGCAGGCAGTCCACAAAGTCAAGCTGCATTTGAAACAAACTGGCTTGTCTCAGATCACACATCAGCTGATAGCTCAATTGATTACCTTTCAATCATCCGACCTCATGTAACCCGCCTAAGGTTAATATGCATCTGCAAGCTACTTTGAAACCCATCTCCACACTACTTCACCTTTTAAAATAATTAATAATTTTATTTACTTTTTTTTTTTGCTGTTATAGTCTTACTTTTCATATATGTTAATGGCACGCTCTCCCAACACTATGTTTTCCATACGTATACATAAAGTTAAAGGGCCCAGAACAGAGCCATTATTAACCAATATAAAAGAAGGAATGACAATATCAATCAATTATGACTAGAAGGCAAAAATAGCAAAAACACCAAATTTCACTCTACTTGTACCATAAAGTACTATGTTAATGTCTGGATCAACCTCTCAGTTCGTTATATTTGGTTATTAAAATGGAAAATTGGAGCAGAGATTTCTTTAAATATGTCAAAACATAGATGGAAATATATTACATACAAAAAAAATATTTAAATATTGATTATCTGCTTGATCACCTTTTTTTGTCAACACAGTTTGAACTCCTTTAGGTGAGCTTTCTTGAGATTTAAATTTAGTAGTCTTCGGGAATATTTCTCCAGGCGCGTTAAAGGTCATTCAAAGCTCATCTTTGTTGATTACCTTTATGGTTTTCTCTTTCAGTATGCTTCAATCATTTTGAAGTCTTGAAGTTCTGTGTGGCTAATCCATGACTGATTTTCATTTTGTGTTTTTCTGTCTAGTTATGCTTTTATTGTGTAATGGCAGTATGGCAGATATCTGTCACATTGAAAAATAAAGTTGCTGCCAAATACATGCTTTCCAGATACTATTGCACTGATTAGAATCTCACAGTACTTTTCCGCATTCATAAGCACGTCAATTTTGACACCACTAGCTGAAGCCCCAAACCACGACATAGCCTCCACTGTGTTTTACAGATGACTGTAGACACTACCTGTTGTACCTCTCTGCTGACCTCCTCTGTAAATATTGACAAAGATTTGAAGCAAAATTTTGATTTGTTGTTAGTGATTTTGTGGCAAGATATGCCAAGTTTTCAGCTAATGGCCCCATTCTTGTTGATGCCAAATTACTATTTCATGCCTGTCAAATTGTGTCATCTTTTGCATTATTTTGTGGATTCAATTAAAGAAATGGGAACAAATTATGTGTTTTTGCAGCAAGCCGCTAATAGCAGAGTGCCTAAAGATATAATTTATGAGTGATTCATAGGTCAGCACTATGTGGCTTAATGATGGAAGAAAAACTTCGACAGACAATCAGAAAGCCTGAAGAACTGTGGCTGACCCCACCCCATAAAAAATAGCAGTGATTTAAGACCTTTACATAGTATTGTACTTCTAAAGGGCAATGTAAGTACTCCAGTACCCCTAACAGATGAAACATTAGAATTAATGGTAATAATATCACCTGATTGTCATTCAGAACGACTGCAATAAGAACAGTCAACATTATTAAAAGCTTAACATACCGCCTACTGAATGGACTGAGAGTTTAACATCCATGGCTAGCATGAATATGCAACAGACCCTTTTCTACAGCAGACGTTTTGACCAGTCATAGCAGGTGCAATTATTAGCATTAACGTCTTTGTTCCATTTAGCAGTCCCACTAAACCATGACAGTGAGCCAGCACGCATATTACCAGGGCCCTGAAACTAACACAGCTAAAGAGAAATGTCATGATCAATTTTACTAATTACACCCGTGCCTTTCCTGCTGTGATCTGTCAAAAGGTCTGCTGTAAAAAAAAAAGCTCTGTACATGTACAGTGATATTCATTTCATTAGGCTTCACATAGATTTAGGCTAAAACCTGAATATTTGAATCAGATAGGAAGGAACAATCTGATCAAAGAATAAACACCTGTTCTGAAATGGCTGTACATTTTGTTTTGTTTTGTTTTTCCAATATGAAAACCCAAGGAACCAGGAAAAATAGTCAAATGAACTTGAAAAACACAGTTTGATCATCATAATTGGGTCTAATCAGAAGCACAGGCTCTACCAAAGATATGTTTGGTCATACCTGGACAAATGAAATTTAATGCAATGAAATACAATCAGATAACAAAGTCCTTTGTAAATTAAAAGAAATGACACCTTAAAATTAAGAAGAATGTATGTGATTCATGTGCTGTCTATTAATAGTTGCAACTATTAACAGACATCGCTACTGTGATTAGAATGTATATAAAACGCGTTCATTTTGGGTCGAGTTCAGGTAAATGTGTTCCGTCTAAATCTACTGCAGAGCTTTTAAATAATTCACCAATGGAACAAAAAATCATTTTCCTCTTAATTTATTTCGTGATTCATTTTGTGACAATGCTGATATAAAACAATAATTTACCAACCCTTTCATCTATGCTTTTCAGATTCGCTGCATAATTAAAGCTTTAATTGTCATGGCAGCACAGCCAACTGATATGTCATGCTTCTCCTCTCCTCTCATCCCAACCGGGTCAAGGAAAAAAAATGGTCTTAAGGGGAATAATAATGACAATAATTATAATATCATCAGCAGTATCAGTTTATGGGTTCAAAGCATTTTTGCATTCACTATAAGCAAGAAACCAAACTGCCACCATTAAACACTGTGAAGCCAGTCAATGTCACTGTGTATGTCAATGAGGCCTGATGGGGTTTATGAGTATTTGCACATATTTTCTAGTAAAGGTGCCAAGTACCATGACTGCAGATAATTTCAGCTCACAGAAACGTGATCAAAGTCAGACAATGGCAGATGGTGATGAATAGCACACATGCACCAATCAATATGGTCCATCAGGTGCTTCTCAGCCCCTAGTTTCAAAGGCCAGTTTGTGTACACATATGCTTTTTTTGCCACTTTATGCTAGACCTATTTTTAAACACTGCTTGAAGATATCTACCCAGATTTATGGCGACTAGCAAAAATTATCAATAAATTGACACATTTTCTCCTAAACCCTGCTCTTCTTGAATCTGACTGTTTCATGGCCGTCATGTTTTGTTAATCTTGCCTACACCAGTCACACAGCGCTGTAGACCATACTTGTTGTTGATACACTCAAAAGCCAAAAATAAGATGTAATTGTTTTGTGTTTACCACATTATACAAATAAATAAGAATCTATTATAGTGAACTTGTATTTTTCTGGTGCCTTCCAGCTCAAAATAAGCTGACAGAAAGGTCCTACTACTATTCCTACGAGTAATACCTCTGTAACTTGTAATTCTACAAAAAGAGAAAGAGAAGGAAAGAGAGGAAAAGAGTAAAGATAGATAAGTTGTTTAGCATGCAAATACAGAGGCATCAGGATCCTTGTTTTCACAGCAGAGGAAAATGTGTAGTGCATGTGTGTCCAAGTGCACACGCACGCACACACATACACACAGAGACACACACACACATACAGAGACAAAAGTGCATTCACAACCTGTCCAGTCCAGCAAGCACTCAAGAAAGATAGGTAGGTAGTAAGACTGGAAATAACTACAGTCAGCAGTGGCTGGGGTACGGTATCAGAGTTTGTCAAAGATGTATTCAAAACCCATTTACTTCATTACAAATGACATTCATCTGACAAACTTCTGAATCCGAATGCAATTTCCAGGGAATTTACAAACCGTGCATTAATGCAGCTACTGGCAGTTTGAGACCATGCTGACATTTAAAGTGACCACTCCCTTTACAAGTTTTTACACAGAGCCAGACAGGAGTCACATTTTACACATCCAGTTTTTTTGTTATTTGTTGTCTGTGTTTTTTACATGAATAGCGTACTTAATTGAGGTAATCTGTGTCTCTAAAACAGTTGCACTTCTGTTTTCTATTTTTGGCATATATGTCAAAGCTCTATAAACAAAAACTCCCTAGCAAAAGTAATGAATGTAAAAAAATATATAATAATGGTAATAATAATAAAGACAAGGCTTTAACCCAAGTGTGTGCTTCACCCCTCTAAGTACAGCTGCTCCAATATTCAATTAATGCTCACAATGTGGACATGAATATGAATACATAATTTGTTGCCAAAGCAGTTGTTTAAAAAAAAGAAAAGCAAGATAACAATATGAGAAAGGTATAAACATTTGTAGGAAAAAGACAATATTGCAATATGGCAGCAGAACTTTACTGAATTTTACTGCATTTCTCTAAACAAAGGCAATTTTACCAAAGCAAGTGGCAACAGCATCCAAGAAAAGCGTCTCTTTCAACATGTTGTAAAACCTCCTCAACCCCTCACAAACACACAAACAGGGTGATAATATACCCCTCGCTCTAATGCGTATTACCCCCTGTGGAGAGAAAATGGAACATTAGGATTTGCAGGGTTTGATCCCAGTCTACACTCTCTTCTTTTGCCTCTGTCATCACACTTCCATTTGGCCAATATCGTGACTTAAGAGGACGAGCCTCATTTTTCAATTAGGCACTAAACTCACTCGTGCTTCACTGCGCTCTCATCGTGCTCATCTAGTCACCCCTACCTTATTCCCTCTCAAAATAATAGAGAAGACAGAGGGAGAGACTGTGTGTGTGTGTGTAGGTGTGTGTGTGTGTGTGGGGAGGGGGACACATAGAGACAGTGTCGTAGATCAGCTCTGATGAGAGCGGGGGAAAAGCTGCTTTGTTGGAGTGACTCCCTCTGCTGCTCCTTTACTCACTTTCAGAAGAAATGTGACTGCCTGTAATGACGTTATAGCAAATCATTTCGACAGATTCCTTTTTTTTTAAGTCTCCGTCTTAAAAACACAGCAAACTGACGCACGTTTCAAATGTAAAACAGTATGGAATTAAGTAATAGTGGTGACATGGATAAGCGAATGGCTGGTTACAAAAAAAGTTTGCACTAGACTCTCATAAAATGGTATATGTGTGACTCCCCCCCCCCTAATTTCAGACACCTGCAGTGACTTGCTGAGGAAGCAGACTAAAGAGGCAGACTGCCTGAGTCGTGCAGCACGGCTGGCTGTGGGTTGCTGTGGGTTTGGTTTTTTTTTTTTCAGTGACCCAGTTGGGAGGCACATCGACTATGCAACTAAGACACAGACGGAAGACAAACTTGGCAGCACATGACTGGATAATCATCACAGTACTTTCATATTAAAGAGAGAGGAAGGGAGAGCGAGTGATAACGTTAGGGAACACGCTTACAGAATATGGAAAGCATCAAGGATGAGATTCAAAGTGCAGCAGAAGCAGGAGAAAAACAGGCAACGGTGGTTTGCAAGGACTGCAGCGAGACGCTGAGAGATACTAGTTCGTGTAATTTCTCAGTACATATTTCTAGAAGCTCTGCAAGTGTTTTTTAACGTTCTTTGCCTCCTTCTCTATTGCTACAGATTAAACAGGAATAAAGACTTTTGAAAGATATGGAGAACAGAAAGAGAGGAATAAGACGTTGGGGAGAAAGAAAAAAAAAAGAGTCTGGTGGTTGCTATGGCGACCAGAGGGGAGAGATTCCAGAGTGGTCTCGGCCATTACGCAGTGTGTTGGGGAGATGGACTGTGCAGCACTTAGGCTTATTGCAGTGTGGGCTGAAAAAGAAAAGATATCTAATATAGACGAGAGGGGCTCACACCAAAATGGTGGCTGGTAAGCACAGTGTATATAAAAAAAAGGGAGGTTGATCACTGAGGTGCTGAGGAAAGCCAATCAGGCTGAGGAAGAAAAGAAAGAAAGAAAGAAAAAAGATTTATCTCATTTGAGAAAATGGGAAGAGATGTAGTGGGTGAAACCAAAACACAGTGATGTCCACATAGCAATGTATACATGTACATGGAAATTAAAAACCCTATATATATGTGTGTATATATATATATATATATATATATATAGGGTTTTTTAGTCACTGATCCCCTCCTACGGCAACCAAATACAACCACTCTGCTAGTAACAAGGCCAAGCTACCATCTTCAGCTAAACAGTACAGTCATGTATAGTAACAAGCACAGCAGCTTATAAGGCAGCAGCTCCCTATACTTGTCCTTAAGCTTTGGCAAATGGGAGCACAGTTAATTTCAATTATCTTTTTTCTTGATTAAAAAAAAAATATATAAATGTTGTCAACATTAATTTCCATGATCGAAGATGTTTCTTGCAGGAGTAAAGGATTATGTGATTGTTTTTTCCCTGCATACCCTCTACCACAATACCATTTCTGTATATTCCTGTATAGCACAGCTGTGCCGTAGTCAAAAAAACAACGACAATAACTAAAAAAAAACTGCTTAAATGGGATATAGACTAGCTAGTAAAGCCATATAAATTCATACATGTTACTGCTTATTTTGTATGTTTGTATATTTGCATTGGAAATTCAAGCCACGCTGAATTGATTTCCAAAAAGATGTAAGTTTAAGGTGAAAATCATTTTTCACATTTAACAAGATGGGATCACGGCAGAGGCGTGATGCAACCGAGGTGCATTCTGGGTAATGCAGCCTACAAACAGCTGGCATTCTTTACTTGGGTAAGTTCATTATTTACAAATCTGCTTTCCCTGAGGAAAAGATTACACCTACGACTTGGACTAGCACTCTTATGTGGAGGGAAAATAAACAAAAAAACAGACAGAAAATGATGGAGATAAGAAAAAATAAGATGGATGCAGGTAACATGTCATATGACATAAACTTGGTACATGAAATACAGTAGCTAAACTAAAGATGAGCTTGTAAACAGGGCTTTCTATGAGACAACAGAAACCCATTATGCATGCAGGCTTGTGGTTGCCCATTGCATTTTACTGCAATAAAAGAGGGTGACTTGTGCAGTTAGTGCAGAGAATAAAGACTGGTCATGTGCAGCGTTCCTTGTTGATATGTGTATTTGGCTCAAATGGAGTGCAACAAGCTGCTTAAACACACAACAGTTAAGAAGACAAAGAATCCAAACTGAGGAGAGGGTAATCTGATATGCAGAGTTCATGTGAGAAATTGCTGAAATTGAAAAGGCAAAAAAACAGATGAATGTCACTGCACTCATGAGTATAATTTAAACTTCCACCTGGCAAATGCCAGAAACAGGTGCGTTCCTGAGACGAGCCAGTGTGATCACTGATTATGTGCAATCTTTGGTCAATGCGTGTTCTTGTTCCCTGCTGTCTATTTCTGCACTCGTTCTAACTGTGAGCTAATCAAATCAAAGCGGAAAAAAATACCTCTGTGCCAGCAGCTTCTGGTCAAACCGACTTTAAACAAAGCAGCACAAAGTGGTGTGTCAGCTTCCATGACTTCTTCCTGCTGTTTCTTGGCTTCCAGGGTAGTTCAATTGCCGAAAAGTCATTTGAAACTTCACATTTCTCTAGCAGCTACCAGGTATGAGGTTGCCAAGCATTAAAAAGCAGTAGAAAAGATCTATTGTAAAATATAACTGGGAGAAATTAAATTGAAATCCAAAATCTCTTCACTTAATGTTTTACATAAAATCTAATAAAAGAACATGTCTGTCTCGTGTTCAGTGTTTCATTTGGTCACGGTGGAATAAATGAGGAATACATTTTCTTGCTCGTTTCCCTAAGCTGCTGTTAGCATTTTGCTGATTTTTGTCCTTGTTAATTTCAATAAGTAACTAAATACAATCGATGAAGAATGGAGATTCATTACCTCTAGCCTTTGTACAGTACCGAGGAGACCCTGTGGGACTTCACTGGCATAGTAAAGCCAAAAAACTCCATGTGTGCCAAATGGGAAAATGGTTTTAAAGGGAGAGCAGAATAGATTATAACAGAACGAAAGGAGGAAAAAAAGGGTGGTGGCTTCACATTTAAGAAATAAGGGAAAAGAGACGCTAAAATTCATATGTGCATATCCTGTGTAATACAGGCTAACTGTGTGTGGTCTATCGTCCATTCAGTTACAATAAAGTGGTGCTATGCTTTATTTCCTGTCTTTTTTACTCTCCAATTAACATTCACTCTAACCTGCAGGGCAGCACCACATGTCAGCTCAACATAGCCCCTCTCTTTTTCCCTATGACAAGGGTCACTGCAATTGGTCTTGCCAATGTCATGTGATCTGGGAGACAGGTAATTAAGGCTTTGCATTCATTTCCCCTGGTGCTCCACAGGTTTGCTATCGCTAGTCTCTGTTGTACCAAAGCCACCCCAACATGTGGATTCATATTTTATCTCCAGATCAAAAAAAGCAACAAACACTAAGGCACCATTTGAGGTTAATTAGGGGCTAATTTCCAACAAACGTAGGAGAGTGATCACTGTAACTTCTTTTCCCCAACATTTTTTACATTTCCCCCCCCCCCATTATCAAACGTAGCATCCAGTCATGAGCAAAAAACTGAGGATTTACAAGGTTGAGGGGAGTAATTTACACAGGTAACATTTAACATCTCTAGACTATCACCCCCCTAAAAAAATGATATATTGTTATATAATATATTATAAGTTTTTTGGTTATTCTTCAGGTGATAAATTCTTATTAGCTTTGAGATGTGCTAATGAAAGACTGTAGATCAATAGAATGTCAATTTCTACAATCATTTTTGCACTCAGAACTACTGAAATAAAAGGGGATCCAACACAGGGGCAAGTTTAATGGCAATGTCAACACTTAACAAGCGGATTCACACAGATTTATCGACATGTGACATCAACAGTACAGTTTGTGCATGTGGGTAAATGATTGCTTACAGTACAAGGCAAAAGTAGTTGGTCTAGCAGTAAAACTCTTCTATGAAACTATGAAACACAACGTGTTTCTCAGTCTTGGCACTACTTTAGTCGCTAATGTAGTTTTGCAAACTTATTTGCAGCAAGAGACAGTTAAATCATCCAAGGTCAGAAGCTAGACACGACTGACAGTCTTATACCCACTAGTGAGAAAGAAAGACGCAATGTCCCAATTGCCTCCCGGTGGAATTAACAAACAGGCTCTTTTATTTGGCTTTATACAGTTACACAGTGTGGTCTTAGGCTTTCTGAGTCTATTGATGTTGCTCCAATGAGCCACATCCCTGCATTCACAATATCTCAAAAAGAGTGACAAACCCATGTCAGGTAATTAGCCTAATTAGTCACTCGCTTGTATTTTCTTCTCCCTAGGCTCACCGCTACTCCTACATGGAACTGAAGTGTGCTATCATTAATATCACCTCGCCATGGATCATAAAACACTGTATGTCACCATGATAAAGGCTCTAGCCCTACCCTGAGAATGGAGAAATGATAACCCATAGTAGTCGGATAGAATGGCTTTAAATTAAACTACCGGATGATTGAATTAGTTCAGTACCCACTGGTTATTTTGTACTGCAATGAGTCACCCATTTTCAGCCCCTTTGTAACGATAAGAGATTTGTCTCAATAGCAATAATAGCAACAGTGTCTGAAAGATAGCATCATTTTCTAAATTATTTGCATAAATCACTCACAAAATAAGTTTTAACAGTGACTTTTGGAACTGAAGTTTTTTGTTTTTTTTTAAAGATTCACTTTAAATGAAACTAAGCATTGAAAGACATTCAAGTGAGTTATAATAGCAGGTATTCTATCAGGATGGAAGTTGAGTTACCTTCATATGCCGCTTTGAATCCCTGCCCGCTGACCGCATAGTCAGAAAGCAGCCACAGTGTGAGCCTGGAGCCCGTACTCACAATCGGTGGAGGCAGCTGGAAGCCGGTTAACCTAAGAAAAAGTGGACAGAAGGACATTAACGGTGAGAGGAAAAAAAGAAAAAAAATTAAGATCCAATCAATAGCACAGTTGGTTGCAAGGTCAGGTATGAAGCCCACTTCCATCACACCAGCTTCTATTAAGCCGGCTGTTACCTCAGGCATTCAAGGATCACTTTTGTATAACGAGGCTCTGAATCATCAGCAAATTATTAAAATGCCAAGACCTCAACAAGACAGTTAACTAATTTCTTTCCATCAGCAAAGACACAGTAAGTGCAATCATGTATTCACAGTAAATTAGAAACACAGCAGACAGCGTGTGAATAAACAAACAGATAGCAAACATACTGTCAGACTGATTCAACAATCGTTTCTAATAACCAAGCCAGTAGTTTGCACATGTGATATTTAACTGGCCATGTGTCTCGTAAAGGTGCCGGGGACTCTTTAAAGCTTTTTGTCACTTTCCCCACCAGCTCCGTGAAGCAAACCTACATATAAATATCTTTTCATTTTAATGTGAAAAGTGCTTCATTTTACTTTAAGATATAGATATATTTTTAGCCCTCTTAACTTTGGAAACTGTCCTCCTCCTTCCCAGGATTCCCAGGTTAATAAATTAGAAATAAACATATGCTCATTGCTGCGAGTATAAAAACACAGAATATGTCTGATAAATGCCAAATAACGCGACAATCAATACACGATTTGTTAATTATTGTAATCCAAATGTATACACACTAGCACTCTGAAACCTCTTTTGCAGATTGGTGGTTGCCTCGGATTTGTCGGTGTCATACGTCGTGAACAATGTGCATAATACAAAACAACATTCTCACTCCAAGAACAGATGAGATCGCATAAAGCATACCACAACACATATTACTTATGCATTCATGATATTTGATGTTGTGGCCAAGTGGGCCAGGTGCACATGACGCACACACACCCCCGGACCATGCAGCACACCAAAGGAAGTGGCAAAACATCGGCAAGGCACACGAAGGCACATTTAATAAGATTTCTTACATAGTCAACAACAACAAAAAGACGGGTACTGGCTTAACGTCGTAAGTTCTGTTTGGTGGATCTGTACAAAGCATTAGCATATTTAAGATTATTTCAATAAGTCTAAATTAAGCCTGGAAAGGAGAGTTGACATACAGAGCATTGCCTATCCAACAAACCCCCCAAAACGGCCCAATCAGACTTTCTGTAGCATTAATAAAGTGAAGTGCCAAAAAAGATGAGCTTGTGAGTACACATCCCAAAGGTGTATTGAGATCTGGTGACCGTGTCATGTTGAAGAGACCAGTTTGAGGTGATCTGATCCTGACATGACACATTATCCTGCTAGAAGCTGTCATCAAAGATGGGTACACTGCTGTCATAAAGGAATGGACACACTCAGCAAAAACACTTAGGAAGGCTGTTGCATTTAAACCAGTACCAGCGCTCAGTTGGTCTGTGAAGAAAATATCCCTAAATCCTTAAATGACACCACCACCACTAGCCTGAACTGTTGATATAAGACCGAAATGATCCAAACAATAAAAAACACTCAGTGAAAATCAAGAGAGAAGTGTGAACTCCATGTTTTATATGTTCTGTTTTGTTTCACTTGTTTTCTGATCGTACCATCTGAATGCTTCAGCAGAAACTGAGACTCGTCAGACACGGCAACATTTTGCCAGTCTTCTCTTGTCCACTTTTGACCAGCCTGTATGAACTGTTCCTGTTCGTAGCTGATAGGAGTGGGACCCAGTGTGGTCTTTTGCTGCTATAGCCCATCTCTTTCAATGCTGGATGTGCTGTGAGTCTGACGATGCTCTTTTGTATACCTTGGCTGGAACGAGTGCTTATCTGAGTTACTATTGTCTTATTATCAGCTCATATTAGTCTGACCATTCTTTTCTGACATCTGGTATCAATGAGACATTTCCCCCCCTGAGGAATGCTGCTTACTGAGTATTTTCTCTTTTTTTAGACCGTTCTCTGTAAACCCTATGCAGGAAAATAGATCAGCAGTGTCTGAAATAGTCAGATCTGCCCATCTGGCACCGATAACCATTCAAAGTCACTTAAATCATTAATTGCATGACACCAGGGAAGGCAGTCAACTGCTTGGAGCCCCAGGCCATTTGGGGGACCCCAAGTGGCTGACAAACTTTAAACTTCCATTTAAACCTAATGACTAAGGGATCTAGAATGTGCTGAGATAAATACCTCCCACACCATTACACCACCACCACTAGTATGAACCATTGATATAAGGCAGGATGGATCAAACAATAAAATCCACTTGGTGAAAATGAAGAGTTACCCTTCTGAGGAAAAAGGGGAATAAGAAAAAACAAGAACACTGGTGAATGTAGCAGATAATAAACATTAATTGCGATGTTAAAGAACTATATGCTGCTGGTTTAGCTACAGTTGAAGGAAAGAGACACTTTTCAGTCATTTTCAGTCCCCTCCTTGTACCTGGACCATTTTCAGAGCAATGATTTTTTTGTTTGTTTGTTTGTTTGTTTGTTACGCCATTTAAGAGTGACCTATGAATGATTCAAGCATTAAATCGTCATCTAACAGAAAGGACATTGAGATAACTTTAAAAACTAACTTTAAATTGTAACTTCATATTGTTACTAGCAGCTTATTAGAAGAAACACATAATTTGATCCCATTTCTTTGTCTGAATCTATGAAAAATGCCATAGAACTTGACATAAGGCAAAAAACTTGACATCTGGCAGGCATAGGCATTTGAGGGAACTGGACAAGTGAAAGACACTTGTTGGCTTTAGGGATCTTATTAAAACTGATGACATTATGAAAGCAGATAAGTATAATCAGAATTTGATTTACAATGCAATATCATTTAGAAAGATTTATAGCTGACAAACAGGCTGTCTGTGCTGTAAAAGCATACCTGGAGAGAAAAACAGCCCAGACCTGAACATTACTGAAGCAGTGTGGGATCATCTTAACGGAGAATATAACAAAAGTTCAGTTCAGTTACTAGCAGAAGCAAATTAGCAAAATAACAACAAAAAAAACCAAACAATAACAGTAAATAGCTTGTCTGCTTACCCTGTGGAACTTTGCTGTGAATCAGTATAACTGTTTATTTGCTGAAATTGATCTGCCTAGCTAAAAGCGCCACTGTTTTCTCACAGTAGATAACCTGAACCTTGTAGCCAGCTACCTAAAACACTGTTGGGAGCATGCACACTGCACTTAATGCTTTCTGTCTTATAAGGTACCAGCTAGGTAGCCAGTATATACGAATGATAAAATATATACCTACTGCCCCCCCCCCCAAAAAGAAAATTGTAACTAAACAGTCTCACAGGCTGGATATTTTCGATATGTTTGCTGATGGCTCGCACAATATTGAGGTGGGACCAAACCGTGTATGGTTTAGTGCCCCGTGGTGGAAAGAAGGTAACCTGCATTAACTTCATTAAATGTTTAACGACCCATGTCTGTATACTCGGTATGCACACACACACACACACACACATTAGCGCTGTCAGCGCTAACATGTTAAGACGGCATTAACGCAGTTCAATTCAATTCAATTCAATTCAATTTTATTTATATAGCGCCAAATCACAACATCAGTCGCCTCAAGGCGCTTTACATTGTAAGGTAGGCCCTACAATAATACATACAGTGAAAAACCCAACAATCATATGACCCCCTATGAGCAAGCACTTTGGCTACAGTGGGAAGGAAAAACTCCCTTTTAACAGGAAGAAACCTCCGGCAGAACCAGGCTCAGGGAGGGGCGGCCATCTGCTGCGACCGGTTGGGGTGAAAGAAGGAAGACAGGATAGAGACATGCTGTGGAAGAGAGACAGAGATTAATAACAAGTATGGTTGAATGCAGGGA
>VURO01048216.1:0-23565 GCA_015108175.1 Pelvicachromis taeniatus
TACCACAGATCAACCACATAGATCATTATTCTGATGTATTCCATGTTAGAGTTGAATTAAACCTAAACAATAATTCCTAGACATCTTTCAATAGACTAGTCAATAGACTAGTATGGCTTTTTGCCATACTAGCATGGGCATGTTGCTACAGACAACATGCCCATGCTAATGTTTGTAGCTGTTGTTCATTTGCTTAAAAATAGGTCATTTTGGCTCATGGCTAGGTGGTTGGTTGGCAATGTGATGCTGTTATAATAAAGCATGCATAATTCAACTTTTAGGGATATAAATAACATATTATTGTTGTTAGATAAAATGAATAGAATGATTTTATAAGGTGTTATAGATACATAGATGCTAAAGATCAGTCATTTTAACCTATTGCTAGGTGGATACTTGTCAACACGATGATGTCATAATATCTAATATAGATATGAATCTACAGGACCCAAAGATGCACCTGTAGGCAAAGTTTTGTTGTTCAAATTAATTTGGTCTACGAAGCGTTCACAGACAAAGAAACACAGAGATTTTATGTATTATAGCAAAGATGTGGACATGTACAGAATTTGGGTTAAACTGGAAGTATCCTTACTTTTTATGCTTGAATTCTACCAGAACAACTACATGAGAGCTTCACTGTGTCAGTCCTACATGCTCTTCTAGCTGAGTGCATTATCTAGGCAAACATGTTATGGATGTAGTCTCTTTTTCAGGCTACCCAGAGTCATTTCAGTACAATGTGTGGACTTCAAGTCACTCTTGATTTTGTCACAAACTGGTTGCACTCATAGCTTAAAATGAGAACTAATTAGACAAATGTTTCTTTCAATTAGTGTACAGATTTACTCTGTTAATAATCATCTATTCTAATTGTAGCTGCAGTTGGATTTGGCACAACCAGACATTTGCTCATGATTTGTTATGATGGCGAATCATAATACTGTAGAGTGTGGTGTCAACTTTGGAGTAGTAAAGTAGTTCACTAAGCAAGATTTTAGTTTACAACCTTATCTTTACAAATAGGTGACCATCATACCAGCAATCAAACCGGATGGTGGTTGTGTGATGTTTGGGGATGCGTTGCTCCTTCAGGACCTGGATGACTTGCTGTAACTGATGGAATGATGATGAACTGACGAATTCTGCTCTCTGCCTGGCCTTCCATTTGTGTTCGGAAGGTCAATTGCACTTGAATTATGCAGCAGGATAATGATGCGAAACAGGACAGTCCACCTCTAAATGTCAAATTTAAGGTTCTGGAGTGATCTCGTCAAAGTGTGTAGGCTTAAATCAGATTGAGATGCTTTGGCATTACCTTAAACAGGCTGTTCATGATCAAAAACCCTTCAGTGTCACTGAATTTAAACAATTCTGCAAAGAACAGTGGACCAAAATCCCTCCCCAGTGATGTGAAAGAATTTTTGCCAGTTATCGCAAAAGCTTGATTGCAGTTCTTGTTGCCAAAGTTGACAAACCAGTTTTAGGTTTAGTGGGAAATTACTTTTTTCACTTAGGCCAGGTAGGTTTCAATAGCCTTTTTCCCCTTAATAAATTAAATAATCAGTTATGAACTATATTTACGCAGGTCAAGAAGGGGCAAAAACCTTTTTGTGACATTGTATTTACATTAATGCAACTATAGCATCATGTGAAACACACCCGGTTTCATATTTGTTAACTTCTTAGCCCTTTTTTTTTCTTTTTTTTTTGTACACAATCCTGACTTATGCAGTTTCGAACAATCACCCTTTAACAAATGTGTGATAAAACATTTTCAGCTGTCTGGGTCTTGTGGTTGTGTGTTTGTTTGATAATAATCAGTATTCTGATTCTGATCCGCTCATGTTTTCTGGAAAGTCAAATAAAAAGCACTTCTACACTACATTACAAATGACATAGAAAATGCCTTACTACATTTATGCTTACACAGCTAAACAACTTGGAAGCACAGTAGATTATTTTTCATCTATGTAAAGCCAAACAGAAGAATTAACAGGAAATATCTTTTCAGTTAAGAAGTATTTGGATCTCTTTCCTGCAATTTGGTGCTCCAGTTTCTGTTAGTTTAGTTTAGGTAGAAGTCTTGGTAGCTGTGAATCGCAGTACAGAGGCACTTTAAATGTACCCAAATTATAAATCTTAGTGTAGTTAATTGTTATAATCTTTCATCAAAATATGTAACCTATTCTCTCGTCACATTTTAGTTAATTTTCCAGCTTTCTCTTTGGCACCATAATATTAAGCTAAGCAAGTAAGCCTTTTTTGCAAAGTTCCCACTATTGCCAGTTTGGCATTCCTCTTTACTCTCATTAGTACCTTCAGCTGTCTTTTCTTCACTTTTCTCCCCCTGTCACATGTATTACCTGGATCTTTTATACAGCTCTAACCTGCATTAGTCACACTAGCAGTGCTTTTACAGAGTGTGAGACGTCTTGTGGCTTACACCCCAATCCAGCTGGGCCAAGACGTCACAAGCAAGGCTATTATCACCCCATAAATCTATGCAGATCTCAATAAACTTCTCTTTCAGTCTATTCAATTGTGCTAACACTGATGTGGACTGCCATTAGATTTTAAGAAAGGACTGAAAAAAGCAAAAGAGACTGCATTTAGTTTTGACTTAAAGCTTCAGGAATGTGCAGTGCACCACACACAGATATGATGGTAATCTTCTCAGCGAGCAAGCAAGTCTCCCATATTGGGTTTTCATACTCACTGCACCCAGCTAAAACAATAACAGTGCAGTTTTTAATAACGTTAGAATAGACATCAGCCTCAAACTGCTTTTATTTTATTTCTTCTGACCTCTGAGCTGCAGCTTTCAGGTAGAAAAGCTGCCATTGATTACATTACCAGTCACCCTTCCCCCTGTGCAACTGATTCAGTGGTACTGAGTATATTAATATTGACTGCCAATATGCTTCTAGGGCTCTCATATTGGATGAGGTGATTGAAACGGGAGAGAAAGCAATTTATTCGCCACTAAATGTATGTTTAATGGGAGTAATTCTGTTGCCTTAAAATCACATAAAAATGAAACAGCTGCCAAAGGGCTAAAACCCAGTGATGGTGTCAGTTTAATATTGAAGTTATTACTAAGGCTGTGGTTTAAAAAAAAAAAAACCTCTAAGATTTGGCCTACCAGTGGAATAATTGGCTAGATGTAAAATATATATGTAGCAATGATTATGTATGGTGTCTAAATAATTAGGCAACAGCAACGCTGTGAAGTTTCAATGATTTCTGCTTGTTTTTTGTGCGCATATTATGGGGAGAGTTTTTAATAATAAGCAAACTTTTCTGTTAAAAATACTAGCCAACCATTATACTGTTTTTTTTTAAGATCAGTTTTTTTCTCAGAAAAACTGATCTTCATTTTCATTCAGTTGATAATTTTAAGAGTGTACATTGCACACTTTTAAAACCATGGCTGTGGCTTACCTCAATGTCTAAGTCTCCAGTAATATAACACAGTGTTGCATTATTAGATTTCATTGTATTTCCCTGGTACTAAAAACAGCCATGTCCTAAAGTACAAAGGAGTGCTGACCCAGATTTAAAGGGTGGCCACCCCACACATGTGTATAGCTCATAGATGGCTTTGGACATGCACCGAATTGAGATTCAGTAGCTACTATTGTTATAGCAACGATATAACAATGTCCAGTCTTTATCATGTGCTTCTAAAGTACAGCCATACCTATGTAAGCAAATTTTTAGATCAAGTAACAAACAAATATAATATTTGGCTACAGTGATTTACAATACAGGAAAACGCATGAACAAAACTTCACTTTGTGTGCCACCCAAATGTAAGTACTAACATCAGAGTGGCCACCCCAATAAATATTAGCTCCCCCACTGTGCTAAAGCCAAGAGTAGCAGTTCTGAGTAAAGTGCTGGCCACGATGGGTGTGTTGGGTGTAAATAAGGTCAGCTAGGGTTAATCCACATGGATTAGCCACAACATTTTAGCAGGAGACACACATATCTCTTCCCTCCATCCTTAACACACCATCCTGCTAACCCCTGCCAACATACCCATTTAAATTTCAGACAGAAGACAGCACAACAGTTACTTTTAGGGTTCAGGAGAATAACAGGCTCTGACAGACGATGGCCAGAGTAAAGCTCCATGTCTGCCCTGAACTTTCCACCGCGTCCCACCCAATATTACTACAAATGTCTGGACTGGTACCTTCTAAGATACTTCAGCTTTCTCTACATTAATTGTGCCCAGTTATTCTTCAGTTATCACTACATTTTATTTAGGGCTTGCCTAATTTAGGTAAGAGCAGAGGAGCTTATTGGCATGAGATGCTTGAGATGCTCCTATGAGGATAAATAAGTTCACACTGTATAACAGGAATGACGACTTTTGGATCACAACATTTTGTGTCTTCATGATTTTTGTGCCTGTCTCTGATATACTGACCCATAACTTTCTGTTATGTGAGATAACCATAAACCAAATTCAAAATGTCACCTTAGACGGGTAGCTACAAGTCAGGCTAGTATACGTGGTTGTGATGAGATCGTGGTAACAGCAAAGAAACAAAGCAATACCAAATACTCATGCAGGTATACAGTAAAGAATAAAATGTTTATGTTGGAATAAAATGACATAACATTTTTTTTTTAATCTTTCATAATTCTTATAATTCACTGAACCAAACACGTAAGTTTTTGTTTAAAAACAGCAAGCACCAGTGACTACAACATAGCCTTGCTTAAACTTCAATTTGAGTACTTATAGTTATAACAGTAAAGTTGCTAAAATCATGAATACTGGTACTACAGAAGTTTTGTTTTCTTTTATTCAATTTTGAACAATAAGCTATTTTCAGCTTTTGTCTATTTTGATTGTGTTTGGTAAATATTTTTGAGCAAAGAGATAATGAAATGACTAATGAGTAGTGTGACAACATACTAAATCCTGCACTGAACCTGTACATTTGACCCACAAGGATATGCAGAGGTTTATTACTGAGATTTATGCCAGTATGACAGCTACATGTCCTACATACAGCATGTCTGGTCATTTTGTAGTTGTTGTTGTATTCATAGAAAATCAAGGTTTTATTTGGCTTTATCTTTACTTTGATATAGTAATAGTTTGAATATCATTTGTTAAAAAAAAAAGCTTTCACATTGTCTTCTATTTGTGAGATAACCAAAAGGTCATTGTCATAAACTCTTAAGAAGGAAGGTATCAACAAAGGACATGATGACACATTCATCTTTACATCCTATGACATCCTATTTCACTGTTGGAAAAAAGAAACAAAAAAAAACAAACACCCATACACTTTTAAATTCAATATACTGGACAAATAATCTTCAACACACTTTACTGTTGCCAAGGAGGAAAGACAGTCATCTTAAAGACGTAACTGTTGCTGACCATTAATCTAACAATAGTCATGAGGCCATTTCCAAATAAAGGCATCATGCTACAGTGAGAACAATTATTCACAAGTGGAAAACATTCAACCCAGTTTGGAGGAGTGGACCAGCTACTCCTGGGAATTTCCCAGCAAATTCACCTGAAGGTCAGATCTTGATGAATGAGAAAGTGCAAAAAACAAACAAACAACAACAAATGCTACGTTTCAGATGCTACAGGCCTCAGTTAGCATGCTAATACTTGAAGCGTTGACAGTACAATTAGAAAAAAAAGACAGAAGGGTTGCCAGGAGAAAACCTCTTGCCTTTAAAAAGAAGATTGCAACACAGTTTAGGTTTGCAAAGTTTTAGCTGAACAAACCACACAATTTCTGGAGTCATGTCCTTTGGACAGACCAAATACAGACATTTGGTCTGGTCAGTAATGGACAGCACCACATTTGACAAAACCAAACAGTATATTGGCACACGGGCCTCATACCAGCTATCAAGCATGGTGGTAGAGGTAGAGCATGATGATTTGGGCTTGTTTTGCAGCCACAGGACATGGGCACCTTGCAATTATTGACTTCACAATAAATGTCTCTGTATATCAATATATTCCAGAGTCAAGTGTGAGGCTCTGTGTGGCAGCTAGAACTGGGTCATAGAACTGGAAAATGATCCCAAACAAATCAAATTTACAGCAGAATGGGAGGAAAAAAAAGTGAGATCAATCAAGCTGATGAACCTGATTAAAATGCTGTGGGACTTTAGCAGAGCTGCAAACTTCAATTAACTTTATATCGCAAAGAAGAGTGGGCCAAACTTCCTCCACTGTGATCTAAAAGAGTGATAAAGTAACACAGAAAATGATTAGTCACTAAAGGTTCTGCATGCTATTAAAGAATAGAGGGCACTTCTTTTCTCACACGCTGTCTTTGTTTGTTGTTAAATTAAAAAATGGCATAGATTAACAACAGCACATGATATGTTACACTGAGATTGTATTTGAATCATTTTAGAAGCTGGTAGAGCCAGATTTTTTTACCCTGATAGTGTAAAAACTTTACAATTGGAAGATGGTGTTCTTTCTTTTTCACATGACTGTACAAAGCATATGTAGTCCATCTTTAGAAATGCATTTAAGTGGAAACAGAATACAAGAAAATCGATAATTGCCAGAACTAAGCCTGTTTTGTCCTCATTTCCTTTTCAGCCTATTGGTGCCCTGAACCCAAAGCGTGCAGCATTCTTCACTGAACGTTATGAGTCATGGGAAGATGACCAGACACCACCTTGTCATTACAACTCCCACTACTCCACAGCTGCCACCACCCTGCACTGGCTTGTCAGAATTGTGAGTAAAATCTCTCCTGCAGCTACCCTCCCTCTTATTATTGTACTATGTGCAAAATCCCCGAATTAGTCAAGTATGTGAATAGGAATGAAGTCAAACCCAGACCTCAGACAGTTTTTCATTTTTTTGTCTGCATTAGTTGATTGTCACTTGTCAGACTTGATGATGCTGTTTCTTTGAGGTCTGTTGGCTTCTGCACAGGAAGCAGCTCGACATCTCAATTTGATTGGGCCTGAGTTAGACCAATGGCGCTCAGAAAACACATTTCACAGGCCAGTAAACCAGCATATGTGAACTAAATAAAGAGTGGCTGGGTAATGATTTACAGAGGCTGCTGTGACAGGTTTATGTGTTTCAGGCAACCCAGTGAGCGCTGGAGACATGTCCATCAAGGTTACTGAGCACTGTCCTCATTTACTCTGGAAGAGACGGAGGAGAAACATGTACTTCCAGTCTGTTCCCAACAAAAAAGGCTCTTCTAACCTACGCCACTTCTTTGAGTTGCTGCACATGTGATTTTAAAGAATCGTACTAATTTGAAGGCGCTTTATGAGGGATTTGTACTGTATTTCTCCCCCTCCTCCATCATTAGTAGAAAGAGGCTGATGAACTGAGGGAGCTCCCTTGACAGCAGTTAGATTGGCCTCACTGGGTTTGTTCTCACAATCTCTTTCTTCCGCTGGTGAGTGATCCATCCGCTCCAACCGGCAGTGGTTGCCATCTCAGTCTAAGAAAACCAAATTTGAACCAATTATCATTATGGCTTACTGTACTCAGGAAGAACACTAATTAATTTTCCCTCAGGCTTGGCTACAATGAAAGAATGATCTCTGCTACAGAAAAAATAACAATGAATAATACAGAAAATTCCCGTGCATTTAAAATGTAATCCTCAAGGTTGGAAAAATATTCAAAATTCTCCGATTTTGACGAAATTGGATGTCAAGAGGGTGAGAAAATAATAATCAGGACTTTAAATCTGGGTGGAGATATTTGACTTTGGTGATGGATACATTTCTTTTCTTATAGGAGCCCTTCACCACGTTCTTCCTCAGTGCCAACAACAACAAATTCGATCACCCCGACCGCACGTTTTCAGGCATTTCCCGCTCCTGGAGAAACTGTCAGAGGGACACCTCAGATGTAAAGGTGAGAATTACAAAAAAGAATATACTAAAACGTCAGTATCCTTAAATAAGTAGAATTAATATACATTTGATTCCTTGCTAGTTTACTTTTTGAAGCTTGTGTTATGGACTTGTGGGTCTTCGAAAGGCAATTCTCACAACAAAGATGGTTGAAAATAATTTATTGCACAAGTCAATGCAAAATTATAGTAATATAGCATACATTATATATTTTCCAAAATACCAAACCAAGCCTCTTTTTTTCATATGCTCGCCTCCTTTCTGTGCCTCAAAACCACTGCAAAAATATATACCATCAATTATAAATGCCTCTTCCAAACAGTGACTCTCAAAGAGCTGTAGTGCATGGGAATACCCTATGCACATCTGATTTATCTCATGCAGAGAGCAAACTATCTCAGAGGTAGAACAATTCTGCGTTTGAACAAAGTCTGCGTCTGAGAGAAAAACAAAACCATCTCTCTGCAAATCCACAGAGCAGTCATCGAAAACGCTGAACCCTGCTGATTTGTCTCCATTTTGCCCACTGCATAACACGCAGCAGGGATACACACTGACCTCAAAGTGTCATATATTTCCAGCACACCCTGCATCGGGTAGTGTTGCCGCAGGCAATTAATAAAGCATTAATGACAAAAGCTATTTAAAATGTAGTCTTTTATGTACAGACAGAGCTTTTACTTGCCAGAATCTGGGGGAGAGCAGCTAGCAATCTATGTAAGGCAGAGGTAGAAAGCTGCAAACCAGTGAACAACTGAATAGTCAAACGCCACCCTGTTAACAAATACAGTCTACTTTCAACTTCTTGTATGTCTGCATGCATTTCTTTTTACACACATAGTATTGCCAGTGACCTATTAGGAGAGCCGCTGGTCTGTGCATGACACTACAGGATTGCTGCCAGTATTTCATAATGCATTAGTAGAAGAAAAATATTGTGCAAGAGCTTGTTTTTAATTAGTCATAGTGCAACATGGTAAACTATCAGGAAATGTAACATTATTATTTGCTGTGATCTTTTTAAAAGAATATTTATATTCATATGCCTTCCAAACTATTTAGATTGTCTTTTTAAATGTGTAATCATGGTCCTCATACCTGTGTTAACAACAATGCTCAGCATAGTCCTTCTTTTGAAAAGGATAGGCTGTCTGTCGGCAGGCACAGAAACAGGTCTCCATGCATGCCAGACAGACACAAAAATGTCATACCCGGACCCAGCAGAGAGTACAGGGTTAAGGTCATTTCAGCCCAGTACACCAAGCAGACCCACTGAGCCTCTAATTTAAAGGGAGCTTGTTTTTTTTTTTACCAGGGTCTCTCCTTCATTAACCCCAACCTCCTCCAGCAGTAATGACAACAAGACCAAGGCAGCCTGAACCCCTGATGGGGATGACCTCCTAAAAGAGCAAGTCAAATGGAAACAACCCTTCACCGACCAAGCCCTCACCTCCCCGACCACACCATCATTAATGTTAATGTGCATCCATACTTCTCATTTATTTCTGTGTGTACTGGTGTAGTTATGTTTAGCTGGCACAGCCACCTATGGGCAAAGACGAAGAGACTTTTCTTGGAGGTATTGGACACAAATCTACACGTTCGTCTTCATGCACACACAGAAAACTGCCACCATGTTGTCTGAAGGAATCCAGCAGGACTCCGTTGGTGACAGATTTTGACGAACATGTCATTAAGGTGACACAGTGTAAAGCAACGGAGGCTTGTGTGATTGACTTGTTAGCCCATTACAATGCTGTTGCAGAATTAATGGCTGCCATGGGAGGGTGGCTT
This sequence comes from Pelvicachromis taeniatus, assembly GCA_015108175.1. Lineage (NCBI taxonomy): Eukaryota > Metazoa > Chordata > Actinopteri > Cichliformes > Cichlidae > Pelvicachromis > Pelvicachromis taeniatus. Next base: position 9,691 of record VURO01048216.1, read on the forward strand.
GAAAACGGAGCTGGCAGTTTTAACGGCTTGGCGGTGAGTTACGGCAGGAAGTTTACAAACGAAAAAGAGGAGGGAAAGTGTGGCTGTGTGTATGTGAGAGACAGGGGGAAGCAGAGAGGAATGGCTACTTTACTCCCTTCCCTGTCGTGTGCAGAGGGTGAAATGTGACCAACAGCAGACCAGCAGGGTTATTGGCCTGTACCATGTCATGCTAACTCGTTCTCTCAAAACCCAGTGATTTATGGCTGCCTGAAAGCCCGGCACGTTATGTATCCCATAGGCAATATAAAACTCCATAGGACCACTGAATCTGACAAACACTGCATTCATAAAACAAGCCAAATACAAAGAGTTAAGACGCTTGTACCCTGCTTTATTTTCTCACGCTAAAAGGTAGTCAACATTTAACTTGTCTTTTGTACATGTTTTTAATGAGGACAGTGTTGAGGATCCACATTCCTTGTGTGCATCTGCCTGACTCACTTAGCCATTTAGTGTGATCAGAATTGGGTCACAGTGGGGACTGCAAAATAGCCATTTATTTTTAAATCAGCATTTTTTTTTTGCGTTTTGCTATGCAGGACATGCAGTTTTTGTTTTTTTTTTTCTGCCGCAGGTCATTATTTAATCTAATAATGCTATAGAAATATAACTATGTCATCGTGAAATATAAAAAAAAATTTAAAAAAAAGCTTTTGCAGGCTGATGCTTTGTGAGAACAGTCTTTATAGCATTTATATGCCTTTTTTTGTTAAGTATGGTGGCTCAAGTACGGTCTCTTCCATTTATAAATATATAAAAGGCTGACAGGCATAAAAACTCTATCCTAACACACATAGTGTGCTTTGGGTAATAGTCAGTGATAAAGTATACATGACTCACTTCAATTCAATTAATCTTAATTCATATAGTGCCAATTCAGAAGAACAGTCAATTCCTGGTGCTTTATACTGCAAGGGTAAAGACTGCAGTACTACAGAGAAAACCTTTGAGCAAGCATGTTGCAATGGTGGAAAGGAAGAACTTGCTTTTTACAGGAAGAAAGGTCTGGCAGAAGCAGGCTTCAGGGTGGGGCAGCCATCTGCTGCAACTGGTGAGTGACATGAAAGGGAGAAGAAAAAAAAGAGAATAGGGAGAGAGAGAGCAAATCCGTTTAAGACTTCTTTGAACGGTCTTGTAGGAATGGGGTCTAATAGACGAACGAAGAAGTTATTGAAGATGCTTAGGAAAGATCAATAGGAGAGACTTAATACTACATAGGTGGAACAACTGTGAATACTTTTCCCTAAATATTGAAATTTTCTTTGTGAAGTCATTACTGGTTCAAATGAAAGGAATACTCTAAGTGTTTGTCAGTCAGGAAAGGAAAAGAAACCTGGTGCTGTTCCTGTTTTCCTCTATAAGTAGTAAGATGTCTTAGCTTTACAAATGGCTTTTGTTCATTGAGAAACAAACAGTTTTTCCAGGCCAAGCAACGATCTTCTGGTGTGCTTTTGTTAGTTATGTTAGGGTCTCTGATTTTTCAGATTTGTTCATTTCTTTTTCAGAAGAGCTATGATATCTAGTAAGGATGTAACACTATTAGTGAGATAATTGATCTCTGAGGGAGTAAAGTTTAGACAGCTGCCCTGCATTGTCTTGGCACATGGCATTGGAGAAGAAACAAAAGAAGGAAGCACTTACAGCACTTTCAGAAAATCATCTAGTGTGTTGAATTTGTTTTCCAGTGCTTTCTAGTCCATTATCAGGGTTGTACGTTAACTTTGTTAGCTTACAGCACAAGTGCTACATAGGTTGCCAGTTTTGTAGCACAAAGTTGTAGCACAAGCATGAAATGTAACATTAATACTATCCATTCAAAATATCCTGTTTCCCACGACAAGGACGTTGTCTGATTTACTCTTTTTCACTGCTTCTGAGTAGTATTGACAAAATAAAAATAATTCAGCCACGGAAAATGTTTTTCACACTCGCTGCTGTACTTACAAACTTTTCCTTTCTTGTCAGACATACCTTCAGTTGGTGTAGGTTATGTGTTTATTTCATCCTGATGGGCTTAGTTCTTCCATTTTCTTTGAAAGGTTTAAAATATTGCTCAATTTTTTTCAGTGTGAAAATACCACTTCCAGTGGACTGTAGAATTACATTCTACAATTAAACCGATACAATAACAATTTGCTATTACAACAGACTACAACTACTCTGTATCATTATGACATACCATGGCTTCACAAAAAGAATAAAATGTCTAATAATAAATGAAATACAGTGTCGAAGTTTAGTTTACATTAATGTTAACAATCAGCTGATAAATTATTTTAGCAGATTTGAGCATTAAATCAGATAAAAAGTTTGAGAAATTGGACACAATTTCTGAATAAGGGCCAAGCAGACAATGTTTTGTTTCATCCAATTAGTGTGCAAACTCTTAAGATTGAGGCTTATTTCTAAGATTCAGGCTTTCAAACTAATTAAAACACTAGGTCTTTGGTTTATTACTAAGCTAGAGTGTAAGGTTGCTGTCATTCCTCCTCCTTGACAGTCCATATAAAATTTTTTTTGCTCAGTTATATTTTTCTTTCTTTGTTTTTTTTCATTATTTTTTAAAATTTTCTGCTGTTTGGGTTTTTGTTATTGCCATCAAGCCGTTGGAATAAATAATTAAAGTCTCTTTTAAAATCAGTGGTTAATTTTGTGGGTCGGTCCTTTAACTATTGTATAGTTTGGGGGAACAAACCTGAGAATGACCCAGAGAACACCAGATACTACTGTCACGTGATGGAGTGAAGGTCACTGGGATGGCTGGGTGGTATGTGTGAACAGCCAGATAAATGTGTGCCATGTGAGTGGTGTAAGCAAAAAGATATACGTATTTGCAAGAACCAGCTGTATTAGGACGTAGACTGTCCCTCCAGCCCTGTGTGCGCCCATATCAAGTTATAGTTATTTGTAAAAATCAACTCATAGTTGCTACAGACTGATTGCAGCAAGTAGTGATATGTGTACTTGATATGTGAAACATCCATACGGATATTCTACACAGGAGAAATCCTTTAGGAATAGTCTTGTCTAGAACCTCTGGTAAATATTTGCTCTCTTTCTCCATGTATACAATCACACCAGGCTATACATAGGCTGAATCCCCCTCCACTGCAAGGTCCTGACCCCATCACAAGAACCCAAAGACCAAGGAGAAAAAACCCAACTCAGTTCCCGTTTCATTTAACACACCTAACACCTCTGCCTGGAATAACTGGACTAGCACCTCTCACCGCCTTCTCTTGGCCTGCTGCTTAGTTTGTTTGTGTTACCTTTCCCCTTGAATTCTCACTTCATCTCAGTGGGATACAGAGCTTTTTTTTCCCTCTGTTTTTTATGGCTCAGTCCTTACATACGTTATTTCCTGCACTTTGCTGGATTTTTTTTTAGTGACTATACAGTGTAGAGTGTGGTATTAAGCATTATTGCCCTGCCAGTCGGCTGTAAAAATGGAAATATCTCTCTTCCTCAGGAACTGATTCCTGAGTTCTACTACCTCCCGGAGATGTTTGTCAACAGCAATGGCTACCATCTGGGAATGAGAGAAGACAGGACCATGATTTGTGATGTGGACTTGCCAGCCTGGGCCAAGAAACCTGAAGACTTTGTTAGGATAAACAGGATGGTAAGGTTTAGTAATGTCAAATACAATGCTATAATTATATTGACCACAGTTATCCATGCACACAGCTCTGCATCCACCACATTCTATCCAGTGTCTGTTAATATAAAAAACATACCATTTAAATCTTATAATGAAATTAGCATTTATTTATTTGTGTATATATATTTATATATATTTCCTCAATAGCCTTTACTAATGTAAAAGTTAGGTGTAATTACTGTTTTATTTATAGTAATGACCATTTTAAAGAAAGTATTTACATATTTATTCATCATTCTGAAACAAATGGTGCATGTAACGTTTCTCCTTGTAATGTTTGTCTTTCCTTACAAAAGCAAATCAATCAATTTCCCACTCTTCCTTTTAACCTTCCCATGCATCTGTGTCTCCTTGTCTTATTCATGACTCATCTTATAAAGCCCATCACTCAATACTAACATTGTACAATGTGACCCCGGTGGTGTCTCCAAAAGACGAGGCCGAGGGCAAGTTTGTCCTATAGTGTTACCTTCTGTAAAGCCAGGGCTCATCACTTTAGCAGTGTGCGGGGTGCTTGCCAGCTGCATGTGTGTGGACGTGTCTGCGTATTTGTCTGTGTGCGTGCACGGTTAATACAGATAGCCTATCAACATGTGGCTCATAACTCCCAAAAGGTTTTGGGAACAGCAGAAACAGAAAATGAGATTGGACCCATTTCTTACCTTCAGATAAACTCTCCTCTCCCTTTAATCTGGAATCATGTACTGCAGAAGCTCAGCAGCTCCCCGCCCCACTAAACCCAATGAGCAAGAACACAACAATAGCTTCTGTTTGCAGCAGTGTGAAGACATATGGTCATATTTTGTGAATAAATGTTAACATTAAAAATAATGTCATGTTTTTAGAGCTGAAAAGCTGCTTTTTTGGAAACTCCAAATTTGAAGAAAATCTTGAAAATTGATCTTCAATAACCAGTAGTTATTGAAGATCAATTTTTCTAATCTCTAATACTGTAATTATGTATCTTTGTTAAAATGATATGTCTTCAAAAATACATAGTAACTTCAGCAGAATAGATACATTTAAAATCAAAATCAAAGTTTTTATTACTGGAAATGATGCTCAATTTAGGTTTAATGATTCGCTTCCATGTGAAAACCAGAACTGCTTCATTAACACTGCCATGAACATACAAACTTTCAGGCATCCTGAGGTTAGAGGCCACCGTGCTTTTTGAACTAGAGGTAAAAGGAGGCTACACGAACACTCTTGACCTTTTCAGCTGGAGTGACAGAGCCTGGCTGGTCTTATGCAGGTGACCTTTCCCCATGCTGTACTCGGACTGCCTGGTTGAGCTCTTTCAGCCTTGTACACTGGCAGAGAAGTGGTAGAAAAGGGAAAGGCTGGGAGTTGTTGCTGGCATGTCTGCTTCTCCAACAACATGGATAAAAAAAAAAAAAAAAAGGATTACAGTCGATGTTTTCTCACTGTTGAAGGATACATGTGTGATGTTGCATTGCATTGTTGGATTCTCAGACCAGTGTATTCACACGCCCTGAAAATCACAGTCCTCAGCCTCCATTTTTTTGTCTTTCTTTTGTTCTGTTCTCTAGCTAGCCCACACTCGTGCTTCCTCTATTATTTCATTTCTGTCAGAGAATCTCTCTGACTGCCTCCCCCTCTCTCTCACTCTCTTTCTTTCTTCATTCCCTCCTTTTCTCCCCCCCCCCCTCTTCCCTCCATCTCTTTTCCTCCCACTTCCCATCTTTGCATGTGCCACTTTCAATTGTAGTGATATGCCCTGTGGCAAACTCTGCCTCTGTGTGCTTGAGCAGGCTTTGTTGGTAATGGCTGTTATTCCTGACGCGAGGGGAGGAGTGTAAAATTTCTCCAGCAAAGCCTTACGCCTGCATGCATGGGAATTGTATTGTACAATATTCTGGAACAACAACACCCCCACCCCCCAAAACCACCACCACCACCCCCATCCCCCACCCACTGCATGCTTTCCATAGGTACATTTATAATAATTATCAGACATAAATCTTATCCTAAATATCTCAGTAGCACTCCCACAAGAAATTTGGTCTCCTCTTTTGCTCTTGCAAGTAATTTATCAGTGTTTCTCCTGTAGACAGTTTTACTGTAATATGGATCCTGTTAGCATTGAACCAATTTCTTTGTCTCCATGCAAAGATAGATTTTTAAGTGGACAGAGAAATATGATATGAGAGGTTTCCCCTTCAGTCAGCTGATTACATTATTGGCTGAGCACTCAGCTTCTGTCTAGGTACTCCTTCTAATCTTTGTGTCCAGTAAAAAAAACCAAAAAAAAACACCAAAAATATTAATAAAAACTAAAAGGTTAAATGCTTCAGTCATATTTTCCATTATAGTTCTCTTTGTAATTAGTTTTGTTATATTTAAAGGTAATGGTCAGTAAGGTTGTGTTTTGTTGTACTCACTGTTGGGTGGAAGTGAAATTTGTATTGTGTCTTTTGGCCCCTATGTGCTGCTGGTATGCCTCTCACCTCTAATTGCCCCATACTCCTCTGACAGGCCCTGGAAAGCGAGTTTGTGTCATGTCAGCTTCATCAGTGGATTGACCTTATTTTCGGCTACAAGCAGCGTGGCCCAGAGGCGATGCGCGCCCTCAACGTCTTTCACTACCTGACTTACGAAGGCTCCGTCAACCTGGACAGTATCACTGACCCTTTGCTCAGAGAGGTAAAGCACACGGACGCACACACGCCAACCCCTCTTTTTTTCTGTTGCTCAACATAACCACAACTTCCTGTCTCTATTTGTTCTGGCATGTGCAGGAGCTTCAGGAGTATTCGCATCATGCATCTGTCAGTCAAATGTTGTGTCATGCAAATGTACACCGTGAGAGAATCAGATAAAGATGATGACTCACTGCAGGTTTTTTTTTTATTTTTAATTTGCGTAATTTCCTGATTACACAATCACATTTTCTGGAGTTATTAATTTACTCTCTCAAATAAACAATAGTCTTTTCATATCATTCAGCTTTATCATTATTCACAGCTTTTCTTAATGTCATAACTTTGTCCTTCTTTTTTTTTTTTGTCAAAGGTGCTGTCGGTCCTTGCCCTGAATCAGATCAGGGAATCTGACCTCACTCTTTGATCAATCACCAGAGGTCATTTAGTCAGTAGATGGGGGAGTGAATCCTCTTGTTCTTAACAAATTAATTGAATAACTACTTGCTCCGCCATACTACTCGTGAATAGCGTAATTGCAAGGGGAAAGGGGACCAGAATATGCAGCAGCTGGCATGCATTGTGGTACTTTCCAGTGTGAGCTCGTCTCTCCATGTGATATTCACCATCTGCTGTCTGCAAAACAAGTCATTTATATACTGTCACTTCCAGGGGCGCCTTTATTTATCAAGTGACCACTATGCAAATCACCTGCAGAAGATTTGGCTGATCTAATTACCAAACCATATTGTGAAAGGGTTGGTTTTCATCATTTTGAGGACAATTTTAGATGATGCCTTGTTTATTTTACATCAGATTGAAGGGTTTTTAAGCTGTCTTCCACTCTGGCTGTTGTTACCCTGAGAGATGACAGTACTGTTAGTTAGTTGCACATTAGGAAGCCTGCTACTCAGACTCCCTAATTGCACCCAGTTGATGTATTCTCTGTTGTGACATGTATTGTGAATATATTTTGTGAAGGAGAAAGAAATTGGTTCAGCTAATTGCAACTGATGTAATGCTGATATGATGAGCACTAATTAAGACGAGCCTTCATACCCTCAGTTAGGTTTTTCATTCCAGGTGGACTTTTTTGTATATTAAATCTCCAACTAATCTCATGAACATGCTTTTTGGAAGAGTCATCAAGTTTTTGCATTAAAATATATTTATTTTGTTTTACTGTATAGTAAAGTGGCAAATGATTGATTTTGTTAAAAGCCAAGTCATTTGATTTAAAATCATCCATATCGTGCACAGTCTAAGAATGTTAAGACCATTTGGCAGGTGACTACCTGCTCCATTTTACTTTCAACTTCTCCTCCACTTCAGCCTTAATGAGTCAGTGAGGTGTGGCATGGAAGAGTGCCCAGCGAATGTCTTCCATATTTCTGCTAAAATGTGGCGATTGACTTCGAGGTATTGATTCATTCTGGGCCTGACAGGTGAAGCTGCAGATCTGGCAATAGTCACAACAATTAAGGCATTTGAAATGTCAAGAAATTAGAGGTCATGAGAGATAATTTCCGCCTGTGTGTCAGATGAAAATAATGACACCCTCTGACATGCCGCTGGGCCTCTGGTTGAGGGCACGGTGACAGCTCTACTGGGCACACTGCCGGAACAGCAGTCCTTCTCCGTGATGCTTCTCCTGACAGCCCTCGCTTACTGAAAAACATGACAGCAACCCCTGGATTCAGACCCCACTGTGTCACTCAGAAGTAAACAGACAAATTATTCATCAGTAGGACTCTATTCCTCCTCCTGTCACTGCCCCTCCTGCCCCCTCTGATTCAACAGAGACAACAAAGTGCGCTGTAGCTAGCAAATGTGGGGCTTTGAAGTACCTGACATACTTCAGAGTGATTTCACTGTGATATTCTAATTATCATGGAGTACACGTTTAAATGCTTGACCTTAATCTGTATTAATCAGCGATCATATAGGATTTAATGCGCATTACCGGTGATCATAGCTGCATTTGAGACAAACAGATGATGGTGGAAATAATGTTTGAGACATTATTTCTGCTCAGCTCCCAAGCTGTCACTCAAGAAACACCCTCAAGGCAGTTTTTTTATTTGTACTTAAGGATTGAAATCCAGATAAGCTTATCTTAAACAAATTTCCACAGGCATGTAAAGAATGGGCAGTGATGTTGTCACATGGGAAAATAACTCAGTTACACGGAACCTACAAATTCTAAATGGTGCGTTCACATATATTTACATGGGTTTGCGTGGTTTTTGATTGGTTTTTGCAATCTGTTTAAATTTCTACTAAAAAGCAGTTCACCATCTATAATCTATGGCATCTACCAAAAGTTGAGAGGTGCTGCAGCTTCATGTTTGTAGTTGTCACTGTGCATCTCAGGTGTCGTGACTCAGCACACACTGCTTAGTGGGGCAATGCAAGGCCATGTCTGCAATCTGTGTGACAGAGCTGTTGTGTTGCTGCATTGCATGACTGCACTGGAGGATTCTCCATAGAGACTGCCACCAGTTTGGGGACCATACAGTAGAGACAGAGGGAGCTGGAGCCACTCACCTTTGAAGCCTTTTGCTCATACCAGAATTAGATGCAAACAAAGTCAGACAGACAGGTACACATGGTGAGTTATAACGGATGTTTGGTGCTCATCCAAGCAAGGTGGGTTTATGCTGGGAGGGAAGATCATCCAGATGGCTTTGGCAATAAGTGTCACTTATCAGCCAAAAATCCAAGCCTGAAGTGACTTATACTAATGAACTACCTGTTAAGTGCTCTCCATCTCAGATCGAGATAAGTTTCTGACAGACATCACTGAAGATTAGTATTTAAGTAGCTGAGAGCTATTGATGTGTTTTGATCATATAGTGGAAGAACATGTTCTTGGGTTAACCTTCATCAAGTCAAGCCCCCTGCCCCCAACACGCAAAAATGCATACAGAGACAAACTCTCCTGTTTGCACTTGGTAACAATTTTTGGTGCTCAGGGTTGTCTGAGGCTACCAAAAATGGGACTTTGCAGCACCCGAGTTTCCCGGTAATAGAATCATCATAAAAATTATGTTGATGTTTTCCACATGGCCTTCTTAGCCTTTCTGATCTTTGTATCAAATTTCCCTATTTGAACAGACACGGTGACCCTAACCCCAAACCTAACCTTAAATAGCTATAATGTCAGTTGCTTGTTACTTGACAGACTGCATTGTAAAGAAACCCTGACTAACACTTAATGATTGCCAAATGTGCTCCCCAACTCACGTGAAACTTTCACTACTAAGCGACAGAGCTGTGCGGACAGCGCCTTTTTTTTTGGTGCTGTGGAAGATAGGAAGTGATCGGGGGTGTTGGGGGCGACCGTGTGGCTTGCAGGTGGCCTGTCCTAATTCAGTATCACCTCCAAACTTCCCATGCCACGTCTCCCACTGTGGCATGTGCTACCCAATGGGTCTTTTTGATAGTGAGTGGTGTGTACAGTCGGAGGAAAATGAGGGCTAGTCGCCCAGGCAGTCAGAAGGGCGGGCGAAAGGCTGAGCGATGTACGTTCCATTGTGCACAGTGGCATTGACGGACGTCTACAAGCTCCCCTCTGATGGTGGAAGTGGCTCCAGTCACATCAATCACTCCCACCGTGGAGTGCCCCACTTTCAGTCAAGCTCAGCAGCTCTTGCTATTTGTTTTTAACTCCCTCTAACTGCAGGCAAATGAAATCTAGTGTCTATTTAAATTGATTTTTTTTTAAAAAATCTACTCATTTAATGGCTGTTTTTAGGTCGTTTTCTAGCATCACATGCATTTAGACTTGTACTTTACACCCTACAAATCATCTTTCATCAAAGTACCTTTTACCAAATTGCCATGACCTGCTTGTGTAATTTTGTGCCTCTGTTTAATACATATCTATGTGCATACACATGCTTTTACCCTTTTGTTTCAAGCACAATAACATCTAAAAGCACACCGGCTTGCTGCGGTCCTAGCTGGATGTCACTCCAGGTTAACGTTTGTGCAGTTGGGGCCCCTGCTCCTGGAAATGGGAATGGTTAACTGAAGCATGTTAATAGGAAAAGGCTTGTCTCTTCCATACTAACACTTGGATGACTCTGCAGGGTGAGGGGGGAAGGGGGAGCACCCAGGCGGATTGGGAGCGCACCCCTTTCCCTTTACCTCCCCCCTTCCTCAGAGGCACGGCTGAGTTAGGATTTGCTTGCATTGTCAAGTAACGCATTGACCCATCACTTTGATGCATATTGATTGTGACAGCCGCTCTCTTCTCCTCTCTCTCTCCCGCAGGCCACAGAGGCGCAGATCCAGAGCTTTGGACAGACGCCATCTCAGTTGCTTATTGAGCCACATCCTCCACGCAGCTCCGCCATGCACCTGGTGAGAACAGTGAGCATGCTGGGAAAATTCCCTGCACCTTTGGTGGTGTGCATGAGGAAGGATGTGTGGACCTGTCCAAGCCCGGATGGTGTGCGTTAGCGTGAATGTGTTTGTAGGTACAGTAGACAGAAGATTGACAAGGAAGTCCTTGACTTCTCGCTTCCAAAAGTTTTCTTGAATCTGATCTTTTATACCAGAAGATACATTTTTCAGAAATCCTACATCATGTAGGTCATAGACCCTCAGTATAGCAAACAATTTTTAGTACCAGTGGTCTGCACTGTTCTGTAGCTGGTACTGCCTGCTAGCAGTGTAGTTAGAATGGAATAGTGCTCTCTACTGGCCTAGTAGCGCCTTTCTTTATATTGAAAGCACCTCTTGCCTGTCCAATCCATGTAACAACCAGCCTTGTCCTCATTATCCTCACATGGCTCTCTGTTTCTCTCTCCCTACAAGAAACTTTAGACCTTTTAGGTCCGTTTTCTACTTTAGCAAATGTTGAGAATATTTTCATCACTTCTCTCCACTTCTTTAAATGGCTTCCTGTATCAAAGATGAGTCCTAAAACTGGTTCAGATCTTACAGTATTGCTAGTATCACTATGTCTGCTATCGCTTTTACTTCTGCTACACATCCAGAAGTCAGCATTCAGTAAAGGCTGAGTTTAAATTTGGGAAGGAAAAGAGAGGAAAAAGCACATTGCAAACATTTTTAATAAGCCAGTTGCTTTTAGTGCTTATGGGCCATTTTCTGATATATGTATATGTATGCACCATCTCATATGTGCAGTCAATACCATCCCAGTTTCCCATGTCTACCTGTGTCTTAGTCCCTGCTTCCCAGAGGGGACAATGCATGAAACTCTCCTTTGTGTCTAAACCTAGTTTTTCCTCCAACCTCCATACTAATTGCCTCTTGCATTCTTTTTTCTTTCATCTTTTCATATCTCTTCTTTTCATTTTTTTTCCATCATCTCCCATCCTGCTCCTCTTCCTCCTCCTCCTCCTCCCCCAACATTGTACTACTCCATCCTTTTCCACACTTTGTCTTTTCTCTCTTCTACTCAATAGTGTTTCCTTCCACAGAGTCCCCTAATGTTCAAGGACCAGATGCAGCAGGATGTCATTATGGTGTTGAAGTTTCCATCCAATTCACCCGTAACCCACGTGGCTGCTAACACCCTTCCCCATCTTACAATACCTGCTGTGGTCACTGTCACCTGCAGCCGCCTATTTGCAGTCAACCGATGGCACAACACCGTCGGTGAGTGAAGCTCAGCTCACATGCACAAAAGTGTGCCACACCACATGCAATACCTACCACAGCAGTGGCCCTGTAAAATCACTTCATCACCATCTCACACACACACACACACACACACACACACACACACACACACACACACACACACACACACACACACACACACACCAAAAAAACTACCAACTGCTCATAATAGAGCTGCAGCCAGCTGGCTGTGGGAGAGGCTAGCACCTCCCAGGTAAGCTGACCGTGAGTGTTTCCACATGTTACTTCTCAGACATGTGTGAACAACATTACCCACGGAGCCCCACCCTGAAAATCGGCCTCACCTCAGGGTCAAAGGGCCAAAGCAATGGTTACTAGAAAATTAGGCCACAACTGCACCACATTCTCCTCACACATCCCCATCTGTCACTGTAGAAACACACAGAGCTCCGGACCAAAGAGCCTGCACTGTGTGGCGGCTCTGGCTGCACCCACACTAATGAACACAGCTGCAGCACCCTTGCCATCCTGTTGGAGAGGAGGGAAATGTGGTTTGGCTTTTCAGAATAATTATGATAACAAGACCTCCATATTTTCAGGCATGTAGCTGTTTCAAAACTGGCTCCAGATACTTTCACATGGATGAAATATCTCCATTCAATTTGACACTCTGGGGGGAAAAAAAAGCAGAGTAAGACAGATGGACCTCCAATACTTCCATCTCCTGGAAAGATATTATGAATTAACTTGGCTCTAAAAGTGGAACAGGTGTGCGTGTGTGTGTGTAGATATGTCCATTGGTCAGAAATAGGCTCACGTATCTGTCTGGATTCAGGTCTCCGAGGGGCACCCGGCTACTCTCTGGAACAGGCACATCACTTGCCCATAGAGATGGATTCTCTGGTTGGTGAGTGAGCTTCAATGGAAAAATAGCATTAAATAAAAATATTGAATGGATTTTTAGATCTGTTTAAAATTGCACAGTCCTTAATTTATCGCTCGGAAATTGCTTGGGACATGTGTTTACTCTTTCGTTCTTTTTTTTTCCCCACAGCCAACAATACTGGAAGCAACAAGCGTCAGATCACAGACCTAGTGGACCAAAGCATCCAAATCACCACACACTGTTTTGTCGTGACAGCTGACAACCGCTACATCCTGGTGTGTGGCTTCTGGGACAAGAGCTTCCGTGTGTACTCCTCTGAGACAGGTAGGTTAGAGTGTAAACTCTATTTCCTACAGAGGTGTGCACTGATGTGTGGAGGACAGTGCTATGACGGTAATGATACAGTATTGTTGCTCCTCTCTCCTGACAAGTCTTGTAGAAAATGGGTGAAAATAATAAATAATAAAGCACCGAAATAAGAAAAAAGTGATATTTTAATTTTTTTTCTTATTATTATTGTTTCAGTCGACTTAGAATATTAGTTTGTGTTGGTATGTGTGTGTATATATATATATGTATGTATGTATGTATATGTATATATAGGATTAACATTGCACCTTACAATGCAAGCACAGAGTGTATATATAAGACTGGTCTGAAAAGTGAAGCCAGAGCAGAATTGCATTAAACTTCATTTCTTTCCTTTGGTTGAAAATAATAAATATTAAAGGCTCTGCAAAGGTTCTCCTTCTTCTCTCTTCACTTATGACCTTATTAAACACTTTCCTATTAAATTATGGCCCAGTCACTAATTTAATTTATTACTACATGTTTATCATATTGTAACTTGTTATCCTATTTTGAGTAAAATCATGGTATGTACCGGAGAGTAGCTACCCTGTGACTGACAAGTTGCTACTGTATAAACATGCCATTTGTCTCAGATCCATCATTTGCTCCGCAAATCCAGTCTAAAAACAGAAAACGAAAAACAAGATAGCGATGTC
>VURO01048216.1:24813-38998 GCA_015108175.1 Pelvicachromis taeniatus
AAAAAGGAGAGAGGGGGGGGAGGGAGGGGGGGGGGAGGGAAAAAAAAAAAAAAGGAGGGGGGGGGGGGGGGGGGGGGGGGCTGTTTTTATTTTATTTTATTTTATTTTTGGACAACAATGCCATGTGTGTGTGCTGAAAGATCTCGTGCTTCCAGTTGTCTCAGATTCTAGGAGCTCTGAATTAGTCGTGAGTGTCCTTTAATTAACTTCACTGAAGCTCCGACAGTTAATTAAGAATTTCAGCTTGGATGCCTCCAATTAGCAAGGGGCAATAGCACTTGTGTTACTGCAGCAGGAAAACAGTATTCCCCTGATATTCACACTACTTGTGCTTACAATGCACCTTTAATGGACAGAAGATAAAAGGAAGCTATGTAGCTGAAGAACAGGGAGCGGAAAACAATTTAGGTGCAGCTGAGAACTTTTAAACTTTATTCTTATCTAAATCCTTGAGCCATTAACGATCATATATAAATACAGGTGAAAGGCATTAGTCTTGACATATAAACTACCACCATCTTTTCATACATTTACAATTAAAGACCTCTCATTAATGCCATAAAGCAAAACAGCAGTCCTCTGTATTGTTATTAACTGTCTCAATGAGCGATCTTTTCCATTCTAGTGATTTCATGCCTATTATATTTTCTGTAATGCTAGTAAAAGGTTTTGTGAATATGTAGCAGCAGCCTGCCGGATCATTACTCTATCATCTCGCAGATGTGGCGTTCGCGAGGAAATTGATTTCACCCATGCCCCAAAAGCCTGCATGCAACTTAAATGTCTAATAATTAAAATGACTTCCAGCTCAATCATGGCCTTGCTCCTCAGACTCAGCCCATCACACTGGTTGCGAGGAGATATTTGCACCAAGTAATTGTTGTGGCTGAATCTAGCTTGTCCCAAGGGTTCAGACAGGGTGCGGGGGGGAGGTTAGTTGGTGCAGGGTGATTGAATCTTTTGTTGGGTAGGTGAGCTCCTTTTTCCCCCGGAGGCTTTTTCTGACATTTGTCCTATTCAGCCCCCCTCAGCAGCAGGTACTGGGACTGACAGCACTGCTCAGGTCCCGGTCTCTAAGGGACCATGTTGCATCGATCACAGTCCGGCTCACTGACTGGACTGCTGCCACGGCTATAGAAGCAATATGCAGGAGGTGGTGGTAGTAGTGGTGGTGCTGAAGTCTAAAGTGTGTCCACATCATCTATCAGGATGTTGCTGTCATCCAGTGAATAGGGAAAGTTTGACTGAATTGGCTAAACTTTGAGTTACATGTGGACACCAACAGCCTCATACTTATTCAGTGTTAGTTTGACACAAGTTTGGCATGAGTAGCTGGGGGAAAAGGTGATGATTACAGTAAGGGCCCACACAGCTAACAGAAGAATTATTAGCTATAAACATGTGTAAAAATAAATTCTAGGTAAAAAATATTCTTTAAACAAGAGAAATAAAGAATAGGAAGCTTTGTTTTTTTTTAAAGCGACTAGAGATTCTCAGCTGTGTACATTATGGTCATTTACTTTAAGTAAAACATATTTAACAATCTCTACGCATGATATAATTCAATTACAAGTTCATTCCCTTCTTCGGCACTATTTAGGGAAAGGTTTGGTGTTTTTTTTTTGGTGATCAGAGCATTTCAGAAAGGCTCCCGCTTTCATCGTTCTGACAGTATTCGAGGTCGTCTCCAGGTGCCACGAAAACACCCCTCACTAACCTCTCCCCCGGCCATCATCAATCATGTGACACGCAGGATCAAATCAAGTGGGCATCCCTTCATTTACATAACAATTCACACGGACCTCCCTGCTAGCAGATGTATGCCACAATCACAGCGAATGTGTTTATATGATTTCGTTGCCTGATAAATGTGCTCGGTGGCAGCGCAAAAAATTCTATGTACTGGCTGGTAATTTACCTGTAGCATGCTATTCACATTATTCTTGCGGTCACACATCAGATAAAAAAATAAAAAATAGCCGAGTCATTTGTTTTGTGACATTGCGTGCCTTTTGTCCTGTAGGCGACTACCCAGCACCCCGAGCAGTACTCACGGGTCACGACCAGGAGGTTGTGTGTGTATCAGTCTGTGCAGAGCTGGGCCTCGTCATCAGTGGAGCTAAAGGTCAGTGCACTTCTTTGTTCTTCCATATCATACTGACTGGACAAAAAAAGGTGGTATCAGGTACACCAATACTTTAAGCTTTAAGCTGGAGTAACGGTGCTCTTGAATTAGATGACCAGTTGATTAGTGACCACCTCCAAACCAACAGATATCAAGAGACTGTACCCACATGTTTATCCAGATAAAGGATATGCAGTTGCTTCACAGAAATTGACTATTCTTATAGATTCTTTACATAAGCACAGGTTGTTCACATGTGCCTTCTGGTTTGGTAGAGGGTCCGTGTCTGGTCCATACCATCACAGGGGACCTTTTGCGGGCTTTGGAAGGACCAGAACACTATCTGTGCCCACGGCTCATCACGGTTTCCAGCGAGGGTCACTGTATCATCTACTATGAGAGGGGACGCTTCTGCAACTTCAGCATTAATGGAAAACTGCTGGCACAAATGGAAGTCAATGATTCCACCAGGGTATGCCGATTTAAAACAAAAAAACATCAGTATACTGCAGGAAATAAGCATTTTTGTTCATCATTTTAGTTCATCAATATGCTATATATTTCTCATTCTGCAGCAAGAAAGGTGAGTAAATGTTGGGTCGGAAGTGTCATGTATAACTGGCCTCTATCCCTCCTGTAGGCAATTCTCCTGAGCAGTGATGGCCACAACCTGGTGACAGGTGGAGACAACGGTGTGGTGGAGGTGTGGCAGGCTTGTGACTTCAAACAGCTCTACATCTATCCAGGCTGTGATGCAGGCATCCGAGCCATGGACCTATCACACGATCAAAGGTCAGGGCAAGCAGTTGTTTGCTGGTGATGGTATATTAGGCCCCTGAGAGTGAGAGCTTAATGAGGTAAACCAAAGGTATATTTATAATCATGTAATGGGGCGGTTGTGGCACAGGAGGTAAAGCAGGAGGCTTATTAGAAGGTCAGTAGCTTAATTCCTGGCTCCAGTCAGTCCCTGTGTCAAAGTGTCTTTGAGAAGGATAAACTGTAAATTTCCAACAGTTCATCCATATGTGTGGGTTTGTGTGTGGCTGTAAAAAGTGATGAATGAATGTGTTTATGAAGGGGTGAATAGGGGTGCAGTCTAAAAACAATTTGTCCATCTTGAAGACTTTAAAAGTGCCGTCTAAACAGCTGATTTGTTGTAGTTTCTTTCCTGTAATGAATCTACCCAACTGTTTATGTATAAAATAAGCTGCAAGACATGCCAAATGTTTGCACATTTTAGTGTGTAAGAAGTATAAAAAAAGCAAGTTTGTGTTGTGACTGTGTTCGTCTTTCTTGGGTTGATTAAAAATATTGTGGAGGATTGTGTACATCTACATATCATGTATAGATTCAAGAAACAAGCCTTGTGTGTTGCCTGTTGTTCATGTCAGTTTAGTTTAGTTAGGGAATAGTCACCATCCACTTCCTTTAAATAGAACTTACAGTTGCCATAGAGACAGAAGTTAGAGGGGTGCAAATGCACATATTTCGGACACTGGCTAGCAAACATACATGCTGCAGAAATCTAAAGCAGGTCAGCCCCTTGTTTGTCCTGAAAGTTATTTTTCCACAAGATTTGTCAGGAGTCATATAATGAGTGTCTGGACTCACAGACGGCAGTGTCCGCTTTGGGGCTAAAAGCCTGACGTCATCATGTGACCCTGGCGGTCAAGAGAGGTTAGAAAGCCTGAGCATTCAAGCTCCACTTTACAGCCAAAAGCCAACTATCCCTCAGCATTTACAGGCCTATCCAAAAACAGAGACCTCGGGCCAAATGCATAAAACTTGATTACAAGTGTGTGTACTCAACAACGGATAAATGTGCAATATTTTCATCAGATTTATAAAGCTGTGCTGAGGTGTGGTCCAGTTTTATAAATCTCAATCATAGCAAAATTGAATGCATGAGCCTGATTTCCTTTCCAATCTTTGGCTGTGAATGAATGCAGACACACCCTGAATTCATTTTATTGTGTTTGAAAGCAAACAAACCACAGGCTATTAGATATCGCAATGAAAAGAACAAAGAAGCATCAGAATTTCACAAAATATCCAATTTAAACCCTCACTGGAAAAGCGTTTTATTTTATGATCTTAGCACTCTAATCAAACAGATCAGAAACTACTGAATAAAACAGTCGGACTACAAATCGGACGCCAAAAAAGAGATTTGTTTTCACATGGAAAGTAGACCTGTTACAATTATTTACAGCAGTTAAATTGTGGATTATAATTTAGTAAAAGAATTAAATTAGAATTTTATTTCTAATGCAGTTTGTAAATGTTACATAGAACATATATAAACAGGAACAATATTTTAATTAGAAGTGCAAACTTTTTTTTTTTCCCATTTCACAAAATCAGACTCAATTTGTTCTAAAAAGCACATGCACACATGCCCTTCAACTTTGTGCGCACATATGGTTTTTGTTCGTACACACTTATATATCCAGACATTACCATACTTCTTCAGCAACTTAAATCTGCACCACCAACGTTGCTTAAACAACCCTTAAAGACAAGCAATGGCTATTTGGAGGAAATTGAATTTAGGTTGTTTTTTAGTTTTTATATTAAACAAGTATTAAACCACCACTTAAATATTTGAAGAGCCCTTTGATTCAGCTGCAGTGTCTTTTCTCAATAAGTTGACATTAGGTAATCTAAGTGAGCTGGGCTCCTTGACTCCTTTTTACAGAAGGACATTCTGCTGAAGCTCTGTTCATTGTGCTGGAGCATTTTAGCCCTCGGGGTGTAGCAGTATAAGACGACCCTGTGAAATCAGCTGCTTTTCCTACATACCAGCCAGATGTGGACACCGGGGGCACAGGGCACTTACAGAAAGACAGTGGGACTCAGTGGTCCACTTGAGTTGTCAGACGAACCCAGTAATTTACTGTCACAGCCCCTCATGACCTCCTGCACCGGTTTCATTCACTCACTGCGGGGATTTTAACAAATCATTCAGATCCATGGAAGCTTAAACAGTGAACATATTTTAATGCATGTTGGTTTCTCGCTCTCATTCACACACCTTTGGAATACCATTACGTTACAGAAATAATATTTACGTTTTGTAATCGTTTTCTAACATTGGAATATCATGTACGGTATTTATCCCTTGTTTTGTTTTTCATTGCCTTTTAGGACTTTGATCACCGGCATGGCCTCTGGCAGCATTGTGGCATTTAACATAGATTTCAACCGCTGGCACTACGAGCATCAGAACAGGTACTGACGAGAGGTGGATACGTGCAGCAGGTAGACTAGTGTGGAGAATTAAGAGGGAAACCTATCGACCAGTGACCGAGTTGTGCTGCAGAGAATCCAAGATGCTGGGGGCATCAGCACGATGAAGAACTGTGTGTTCTTGCATGCGTTCATCTGGCCTCTGAGGCGAACACGTGTCTGCTGCTAAACAATCTGAAGACAGTTTGTTGGTTTTCACCCGAGCACCAGCTGAAGTATTTACCTAAATGAGTCAAGCAGGTCTGCTGTTCTGGATAAGAAGAGACTGAAATCAACTCTAATTAACTAAATTACACAGTTAAGTTATTAAAACATATTTAATGTTCCTTGTTTCAACTGTGAAAATGCAAAACAAAATGAGGAACATTTATACAACATTTGTATGGCAGATACTTGGAACATTTTTCTAAGAAAAAAAAAAATCGCTCAACCTGTAAATAAGGACAGTCTAAAGTGTTTCTTCCTTAAAAAGACTTGCAAAGATCTAAATGCTGTTAGACTACCCACCATGTTCCATCAAGCCATGTATAAATGTTGCAAATGTTTTCATTGCTCTTCAGATATTAGTTGGTTAGTTCCACGTATACGACCCTTTTTTGCTTATCGTTAGCGGTGGTCAAGTGTATGTGTATGTGAAAAGACAATGTTTACTGTTAATTTGTTGTGTCTGAATGTCTATATGGAAAGTCAGTGTGAGTCCTTTGTGAAAACCGTCTATGACCATGTCATAAATATGGATATTTCCATATTTATTTGAAATCGGGGACTATATTGTTTATTAATGGAAAATATTAAAAGATTGTATGCCGATTCAAGTTTGTCATGTGGAACATGCATTTATTTTTAGACATCGTTCCTTCCCAAAAGGATTAAAATGTCAGATTTGTTGGCTTGTCTAATGATTGTTAACGTGTTTATGGTAAAGCTGAAAGTGCCACTTTTAAAGCCATTCTACAATTTCTGGCACTGCAAACATTTATACTGTTTCTTCTGTATATCAGATTTTTTTTTTTAAAGTTATTCTTCTTTTGCAATAAATTTTTTCTCGTCCATAACTCCATGCTCTGAAAGCAATATTATGACATGTTCGACAAATAGGTCAATGAGAGGTATTCAGCTGTGTAACAAAATGATATATTAATGAAGAGGACAGTGGTATAAATATGAGTATGGTCTATTTTTGGTGATATGAAAGCTATTCAGTCTGGATTTAACTGAAGCAATGAGAAGTTGATTTCCACGAGCTGTCAATTTAAATGAACAAAAATATGCAAACTGATGGGAGTTAGCGGTTAGATTTTTTTTTTTCCCCAAACAGGTGCTACAAGACCTAAACCTACCCAAAGCTGAATATTTTGCATGTTATAAAATCCTGAAGGCACTGGTTTTTCTTTCCTGTGAAAATCTTGTCATTATTGTGAATAAAAATGTCATATCGTTAACGATATATCCAAATGATTTCAATCAGTACAAAGTAAAATGATTCTGCAAATATTCCAGGAGGATATGTCTGGAGCTGAAGCAGTTAGGTCAAAACTGGCAACTGTATGCTGAATGTTGTTGTTTTTAATAAAATTGATTACATATACTGTAGTCAGCTCCTCAAGAGTAATTCTTGAGATTTTACTCATGTATGTGATTAATCCATAATAAGGTGTTTATAACAGTAGTGCAGTAAATGTTACAAGTAAGTAGCTGGGGGTGGAAATTTATGTGGTGTTTGGTCATACTGCCATCTGGTGTTTCAAAAAGTCACTGACTCGCAAATTAAAATCGTTTTATTCTCAGGTTTGGTTTCTGTGCAGAGTACATTGTTGGAAGTTTGCTTTTTAACCATGGCAACATTTTTTCCCCTCCCTTTTTTGTTTTTGTTCAGATTGTTGTACAACATCCTTACATTTATGGAATACAACACAATTGTTTTATTCTCCATCTCCTCCAAAATAATAGCACTCCCTGTTCTGTCTGTTATTTCAGTACCGTTTTGTCAAACTGTATGTAAACATTACATACTTTTTGGTGAAGATTCAGCGCATTCACCAAAAGTCACAATTTGCTTTTCTTGTGCTTTTTGGGTTTGATCCCTTCAATCGAAAAACATAAAAGCCCTTTTTACAACAAAGTCGGACATGTAAAGTTACACTGCTGTTAAACTAAGTATATACAAATCTTAGCTGTGCATGACTAAAGTCTGCCTTTACCAAAGTTCATTTATCTAGACAACACGTATAATGATAAAAAGAATGGTTTTTATATCCGACAGGCGTATGTTAAACAGTAGAAGACCAGAACAACTGATTTGGGATGCATATCAGCGCACATGCAGATTACAGTTTATGAAAAAGGACCGTCATATCCATGAATGTTTTGTCTCTGGTGAACCGATGCACAGAGTTATTAGACATAAAGCACAGAGAGTCTAGTGACCTAAACTCCTCAGTCATATTTGATGTGATCATTAAAAGAAACATTCAACAAATTAAATGATCTAATGAAGAGAAATATTAAAATAATGAATTTCACTGGAAGCACTGTTGAATTTACTATTATTTAACTTGGTTCTTATTTCAGTGTGTGAAAATCAACCATGTTGCACCAGTTGCCCTTGTGTGATAGGGAAGTGTTTCACATTCCAATAATCCCAGCAGCACATTCTCAAGTATGCAAGCATTACAAAGGACACACAGCATTTGATAGGTATACTGCCCAAGAGTACAGTATACCTAATTGCACTTAAATCTATATATGTCAAGGCAAGGCCTTAAAATATGCACCTATTACCAACTACAGCATTGACATTCATATGCACCACAAGTGAATTGCAATCACTCTCACAGATGTGTAACAGAGCCATTTCAGTAGTCATCCTCGAGCACACAGGTAAGCTAAAACATCAGTGGCCCCTCTTTAAGAAACTAATACAAGAACTGTCCTCATCCTGTTAGGTCCAGGAAATACTTATTTGGCAGCATGTCTGAAGTCCTTTCAAATAACGTGTCCATGGTTTATGCACCAACTCTTAAAGCGCTACAGCACAAAATTTACTGTGTGCCTTACAGTACAACAGAAGGTTGGCCGATACTCTTAATATTAACAAGCTGAAATCAGATATGCACCGATCATGTACTGAATGTAATTTAATATTTAGAGGCTAAGGTTTCAGTTTCAAAAAGTCTTACTTCCTGTAGGATACAATATTAACCAGCAGAGGGCTCCAAAGTACTACAATGAAGCAGTCCTTGCTGCTTGATAAGGCCTACACAGCTTGTTGGCTTTTTAGGGGGGAAGGGGAGATAACATGCATCTTGTGATTTTCTGTAATTATATAATTAAAAATATTATCACGGAAGCCTACACAAAAATGCTTTAAAAAAAAATGATCATTTGTAACGTTAGTGGATGTCTATTTGTCTTCCTTTGTTAGGAAAATTCTTCAGTTCAGGCTCAAAAATGCAGATTTGCAAAGTTGACATTGAAGGGGAAATAGAAAAATACTGAAACCTGACTACTGATGTTTGTTTTCATAGCTCTGGAGCCCAAGAGCCAGCAAAAGTCTGTGCAGAGGGGAGCCCAACCTCTGGAAGTTAGCCAATTAGGACAGAGTGAGCTCATTGGGAGGAGGGCCTTAAAGAGACATTAGGAAATACAGCCTGTTACAAACAGAGGTTTTGCTGGGTGAACTGAGAGGCTGCATTATTAGAATATTTTGAACTTTAAATGATACAAAAATGTGCCATTTGAATTTGGGCATAAAAATATAAACCTGTAAATGAGTAAGCTGATAATGGGTATTTGATCCAGACTAGACTTATCTCTTAAATGCATTCAAGAATTTAAATTAAAGGTAACATGACTTGGGGAGAGTGGGAGAATAAAACAGGTAAGGGTAATTATTCAGTCTGTGAAAGTTCAAGTCAACAGACTAGACCCATCAAACCGTCTGCCTCTTTTTCCACAGAGGAGTGGATGGCGCTGTCACTCCAGGAAGGCTTTCAGAACGGAGAAGTGGGTGAACGGACAGTGTCAGCCGAACTTGGAGAATAGTCTTCAGACTCTGAGGTGACCTCAGCAGGGGGAAGGCCACGGTTGGCGCCGTGGAAGGGGCTGGCACCAATACCATGAGGGAGGTGGGCTTTTACATCCTGGTGGCGTCTTCGTCGGAAAACTTGCTTCTCTTTATCAAGTGGCGTGGTCTGAGAGAGGGTGACACAGCAGCAATCGTTAGCGTATCTGAAGAGATAGATCAATGAGGATTGGCATCCACTCACTGAGGCATGAGGTACATTTTAGATGAGCCAGTGTCGTCATGCACTTGTATGTGAGAAGCTGCTTTTGCCTTGCAAATTTTCTCTATGTGGAAAAAATATGACTTCATCTTCTGACAAATCAAAACTAGAAAATGCAAGAAGAGGCAATAAGATCCACCAGTAACGTTCTTTAAGTTGTTGCCAACACGTCTAGAAAGAAAAATAAATGTTTTCATCTTGGAAAATAAAAATGAAGTAGCACAGTTTAAAACAAACTCAAAAAACAACCTTTCTAAATGCAAAATAAGTAGATGGCAAGGAAAACTGTGCATATACCTGCCACAGCCCAAATGAGATGATGTAAGGTGATAAAGTGAAGGATATGATGAGGCATGAAAAGTGATCCACTGATGGGCAATATGTCAAACCCCTGGGAGATGGGAAATGGAGACTGCCAGCACTTTGCCATGAAAGCACTCACTTTATTTAAGCACTATGCTGTGTCATACCTTATCCAGTACAAAGGATGCTGGTAGCGGTCCAAAGACCCTGACTTCTTGATGGTTAAGTCCTGGTCCAGCTGAGCAGAGAGAGATGAGCGCAACTCAGAGGATCACTGACCGGATTAGGAACACAGCTCTACACTCCTGTTATTATTGATATAAGATACTCGCAGAAAGATGTCATGTCACTGTCAGCTGATAACTGGTTTCAAAATAAGTAAACAAATAAAAGACTATATACAGGAAATGCAGAGCAACGCAGATCCTCCTTAATAACAGTGCTCACTTTGAAAACATCTTTCAAATCCAGCTTGTACTATTTCAAATTAAAGTATCATCTCCTAAAACCTCGTAATGGTCAACTATGTTATTTCTAAGCTCTTCTAATAAAAGTGCTGACAGTCCAGCTAAAAGTAGGATGAGAGGGCAGAGCAAACAAAGGAAAATCTGGCAGTAAGATGCAGATGGACAAAGTGATGGCTGACAGAATAAAGCAGGGAGGTTGCAGATTTAAAAACAACAAAAAAGCTTTCACAAAAGCAGCAATTTTAGTTCCAACTTAAAATTACATCCAAGGCGTAAAAATAAAAAGCTTCTGCATGTGTGAGTTGTATGAGGCACATTATGACTCAAAGCTGAAAAGTGCCAAAGCATGCTAATAAGCAGAAAGCCCAAATGTAATCTACCATTGCACACCGACATGCAGTGTCAGTGCGGAGAGTACAGAGCAGTGCTTACTGTGATCACGGACACTCCAGCTGTAGTGTTGTTGACCTTGACTCTGGTGTTAAAGTGCTTCCTGATCTTCCCAGCCACTGGCAGCTGGTGTTCTTTCTTTGACACACCATCATCCTGATAAATATAAAGAGCCATACTTCAGCACCTCTACTCTTCTCAACGTCGCAGGTATAGATGCAGATTCTGGTGAAAGGACTTCAAACTTACATTGACCCAGGGTTGATCCAGGACTTGTACAGCTGTATATCTTTTATCCACTGCTACCTGGAGCATCCCAGTGATGAGAGCCTAAACAGAGATTTGTTAGCCTAAAGAATTCATAATAACATACTGAGGGTGTCTGGGGTGTTTCACATGACTCGTGAACACAGTAGGACCATTTTCACACACAAACCTTGGCTGAGTCTGACACACTGTCCCAGTGTGGTGCGGGAAATTCAAGCTGACCCCTCAAAATCTGTTCAAAAAGCGCATCCTGATCTTCACCGCTCCTGTATACAGTTAAAGCTAAAGTTGGTCTATAGGCACTTTTAGTCTACATGGCACACCTTAGAAATGTTTGGAAATAAAGTGTAACGCTTAAAGTAAGCCTACAAATACAGGAGCACATACCCACGGAAGGGAGGGAATCCACACAGCAGTATGTAAGTGATGACGCCTGCTGCCCAAATGTCGACCTTTAGTCCGTATCTATAATATGAATATGAACACCACACTTAACGCAGAAAAACAACACTCTTGCATTTTTTTATGGTCTTAATAATGGTGCTGCAGATGACTGGACTGGATAATGTAATTACTGACTCACCCCATTTCAGCAACAATCTCTGGTGCTACATAGGTGGGTGTGCCACACACAGCATAGAGGGGCCCGTTGACAACAGTAGCCAAGCCAAAGTCTCCTAACTTCAGAGATTTACTCCCATCATTGTGCTCATATACCTGAACAAGATGCAGAAAGGGACAGTGTGAAATACCGGATGAAAAGGTCACCAATAGTCAATCTGATTAGTAAAAATTAGATTTCATTATTAAGCCAATTTGTTTATTAGTGCAGTGACTTCAGGACAAATAAATTACAAAAAAATCCATTGACTGCAAACACAGTCTCCACAGAAAACTGATTTTTGGTTGGCTCATGAAAAGAATCTTATGCATCAAGCAGCAACACTACAAAAGTGAATGTGTAGTTTATAAGACCAACAATTCTTTTAGTCTAGAGGAAATATTTGAGTACATTTGATCATCATTAAATTACCACATAGAACCCTGTAATTTAATTTACTTATTTATCTGTGAACCACGTATTATTACTACTATTTTGAAATCCAAGATGGTATATATATATATACACATATGTATAGTTTCTGGGGGAAAAAACAATGACAAGAAAACAGGCTAATAGGGAAATTGGATATTTTACAATGCAAAGCGAATCCCCACCCACAGAGACGCAGAGTCGTACTTACCAACAGATTTTCTGGTTTTATGTCCCTGTGGACAATATTGAGACTGTGCAGGTACTTGATAGCACTTGCCAGGTTGAACAGCATAGAACTGGCATCGCGCTCAGTGTATTTGTTAGAAGATGTAATGGCATCAAAGAGATCACCCCCCTGGAGAAAGAGTGTTTGAAATGTGAAAGAGGCCCAGTTGCTAAATTTATAACAGTCTGACGCAGATAAATGGTAGATAACATCTTCTTTTTAACTAAAGTTGAATTAATTCAAGTATAAACCAGTCTATAATAGCAAAAAGGATGCATTACATATGACATTAAAATGTTTTTGATAACTTATTTGTTTATTATTAGTTATTAGTTTCATCTTGTGACATCGAAGGTTTCAGTTTCTTCGTAAAAGAGAGAAAAAAAAAAGTTGAGTACCTTAACTAACTCCATTACAAGATAGAGCTCGTTTTGGGTGTCCATTTCCTCAATCAAAAGAACTATGTTGGGATGTTTCACACGCCGAAGGATTGATACTTCACTCTGTATCATGTGCTCCTGGGTGACAAAGAACACAATCAAATAAATAAACACTGTAGCCATAATACTTTATATAGAAAAGGTGGGAATATTTTTGTAATTTTAGAGACAATAAGAGGAAATAGTTTTAAAAAGAGAACTTTGTTAACTAGGATCATTTAATGCTGTGATTTAAACAAACAAAAAAAGGAACCAAATATTTTTGCTTCCAGCAATATAGCACCCCCTGCTGGCCAATGAGTTTGTTTTTGTTTTTTTAACTTCAGCTTTTACACTATCAAATTCCTAATGTTCGTAAAGTCAAAGTCAGCAGGTGCAGAGCAGGCTCACCTTTCCCCTGCACTTATCTTTGCTGATGATCTTGAGCGCATACTCCCTTCCAGTGGATCTCTCCACACACTCTCGGACCACAGCAAAGTTTCCGTCCCCCAAAGTCCTCCCCACTTTGTACCTCTCTGCTATGGCGGCAGGGACTGAGGAGTACTCATCCATTGGCTCAGCTGTGAAAAAAAAATATCAAGCCAAAACATACAAGCCATAATAAGTAAAGCATTATATGGTAGTCTACATGTTGTTTGCAAACTGTTTTTTGTTTGTTTAAAGTTTGTGTCTTGTGTCATTTCTGACCTTCACTGCTCGGCCCATCTCCTTCATCCATTGAGCTGCATACCTTGGTAGACGCCAAGGAAAGTGAAGAACCACTGTGTTGAGATCCCTGAAAAAGAAGAGAAAGCTATGAGTGAGAATGAAAAGACTAACAGATGTACTTGTCTTACACAAATTTCAGAGGGGAGCAAAGCTTGTAAAAATGTGATTACAGCTAGATTACACAAAGCTTGTTTGTTCCACTCTGCTAGCCTTGAGCATGTAGATAGCGATAAACCAAGCATGGTGAAACATTACAGAAGCCTTTTTATCAGCACAAAGACAACCAGGTGATTGGAGACAGACAGAAAATTACATCCAAAAACTTCACGACAGTAACAATACCGACCTGAACCAGAACTATGAATAAGTGACACCAGTATGGATTTTAAATGAGAGACTGTGCACACTCCTCGTCCATGACCAGATATGCCACAGTCAACAAAAAATGCTGCTGCTTCAGTACAGATTATGTTTCGTTCACAATTTAGCTCTGAAAGTTGCTAGTTAGCCAGCAGCATTAATTTCATGAACTTTTAATTTACTAGTGTGTTTGTTTAATTTCTTAATTGCTTCATTGTGACAATGGTTCCCTGAGTTCATGTCAGAGTTGTCTCCTCAGGATTTAAGCTCACTTAAGCATTTTGGATGCCCCCCCCCCCCCCCCCCCCCCCCACCAACATCTTTCAAC
>VURO01048216.1:39018-53543 GCA_015108175.1 Pelvicachromis taeniatus
TTTGGGATGCCCCCCCCCCCCCCATTTCCCAGATAAGTCTTTATAATGATACAAATGCAGGCTTTGATGGGGTATGAAATTTCTTTCCATTAGCATAACTGCAACACAAAGTAATTAAGTTGTTAGGTTAATAGGTAGTAAGACTCACACATTTTCTATGACATACAAGGATGCTGATAAATAAATCATTTCCATCAGTGAAGTTCAACGCTTTTGTTCTGTTGCATGTCAGTGCAATACCTGTTGAAGCACTTAAAGTTCTGTCTAATTAAATGAAAAACTTAAAATTCTTCAACCTTGGCACAATGCACATCATTACCTCATCATTTAATTGTTTTTTTACCTGTCGTCTCCTGAGGCTAGCTGGACTGGTTGGAGAGGGGCTTGGAGACTTTCCAGAACGAGGTGTGGACAGCTGACTGCCTGCAGTGCCGTTAGCTTTTGGTATAAGATGAATATTAAATACGGTAGTATAAACCAAGTTCACAAGATGTGAAAGAACAGATCACATGCACACTCTTACCGGAACCAACAGATGAGGGAGACTTGCTCCTGCGGGGCATTCCACCACTTCTTGGGGAAGAGCGACCGTGTATAGAGGGCAGCCGACCATATGAAGCAGACTTTGTTACCCTGCATTCTGCATAGAAGTATAAACAGAAATAATGGAAGGTGTGGACTGTTGCAGCATTATTATGCCAGAGTAATAAATGATCAGCTTTAAGTGTGGAACACTGATATTCTGTCTTTCTTTTGGCTTCTATGGCATTATTAAATAGTAAATGGACTGGTTCTTTTAAAGTGCTTTTCTACTCTACCTGACTACGCAAAGTGCTTTACACAATGTGTTGCGTTCACCTATTCACACCCATTCACAAAAGCACCTTTTCTCTGCTTAAGTGCTTTCTATCTACCATTGACACTCTGATGGATGCATCAGAGAGCATCTTGGGATTACAATCTGAGCTATAGCCATCCATTATTATTATTATTACAACAGTCCCTTTTTTTTCTCTTTACTTGGGCCCATCAGTATAAACCAAGTGATGATATCAACTGTCTACCAACATGCACTTACTGTAACTAATGTAGGTCTCGTTTATATCATTATCATTCAGTTTGAAACAAGAAAGAAAGATTTTATACCAAATGAACAGAGATTCTTGGGCTCTGGCTGGATAATTACAAGGCACCATACACCACTTTGAGTCGGGTGCCAGAGGGTTGGAGGAGGGGCACTAATTTTATCTGATGACTTGGTAGACATTTTTGTGCTGAGGATAGGATGATACTCTCAAACCAACTGCAACTCTCTTTAAGATACTTTCCATAAGCAGTGGTACAGAAAGACATCCACAGCATGTGCCAAAAACCTTTATGCAGGACAAAGATTCACTTCATCGGTCCAGTAAGCACAGCAGTGTACAGCATACTACCATCCAGAAGATGTTTTTTTTTTCTCTTTTTTCCCAAAAAAAGCTTTGCCTATTTTAGCAAACCAATTCTTCTTCGTTTGTAGAGAAGAGTCCATGTGGTAAAACCAGCCTGCTTGAAGTCTAGATATGTTACATGTTAAAATATTTCATGCATATATCAGACAGGATACTTCAAACTGAAGCAACTGTTCAGGTTTTATCTTGAACAAGAAAAAAGTGAAATCCTCCTTCAGAGCTACAGAAAGAGGTAAAGCAATACAGTGGTGGACCTGCTCATGAGCCAACTTTATTTATTTCATTAAGAGCTCATATTTTACAAAGAATATTATTTTTTTTCTCATTTGAAAATCATTTAATCATCAACATCAGTCAATATTATATTTAGCACCCTACATTTAATAGTTTAAATGTAGGGTTCACAAGTTTTTCCAAGTGACTGCACAGCAACATACGGTGAACAACATAAAAAAAATATGGGAAATTATTACTCAAAATTGATTGATCCAAGCCTCATAACTACACTTACCACTTTCATCCAAATTGAAGTCGTCTTGATAGCGGAACTTTTCAGGGCCACAAGCAATGAATATATCATCTTCCCCAAAAAAGTCCTGAAGGCAGGTGACCTGAGAAAAATAACATATGTCAGCTGTAGTCCAATAAGTCTGAAATGTGCTCACTCTCAAGTGATACTACATATAATCTGAAAATAAGATGATGTGTTAACAACTTGAAATAGTTCATTCAAGTCTTTTTTTTTTCAAGCAGAGACATGCAAACCAAATAAAAATGTGTCATCATAGCAATATGATAAGTGTAGGATCTACTTTCACACATAGTGGTCACTACAGTGGACAGCTATTCAAAGGCTGTTTTCTTGTGTTTGTGTCAGTGTTGATGGTATACTTGCACATAAACCACTACATTGGACACTGATGTGTCACTCCATACCAAATTCACAAGTCAAAACATATGTTGTCCACCTAAGTGGACATGTAAAATGCTCTTTGAAAGTGTTTCATGCCTAAAGATGAATAAAAATACTTGAGGTTGTCATCATTCATGGATGAAAGGCTTAAGCATATTGAATAACAATGTCATTAAAATTCAGGTTGCAAAGTGATTGCACTGCAGAGTTTCACAGCAAAACATATGTGAACATATATGAATCCTGGCAACATTTCTTCCGTGTGCAGTTTGCACGAATTGAACTTTAATTTCAAGAATTTCAAGATTTTCAAAATTTCAAGATTTCCTGGTAAAAAAGGTCTCTTCAATAAATAATTCACATTTCAATATGTGTCACATCTCTGCAAAGGATATAGCAGTTTGTTTGTATACCGCAAATGGTGTATAGTGACTTTTAAACTTGATTTATAACATTTGGATAATCATGTCAAATAGAGTATATAAAATATGTGCTAGTAAATAAATTGATTACAACACTGGATTTAAGATAGGTCACAATAAGCATTTATTCAAACTGGCCAATGCACAAAGGAAAAATTAATAGCACAGCATGTATGCCATATGAATAATAGAATTAACCTCTTTCTACTCTTGTAACAGCCCAGCTGCACTTTAATGTCTTCAGGGTAACCGTTAAGAAAAGAAAAGCTCCTTTTAAACCTGTTAGATTTTATTCAGCGGAGACCACAACAATGGTGTCTGTCTGTCATTAAATCGTCATCTCTAGTGGGAGATTAAGTTAATTGCCCTCTATTATTGTGGATTATATTTTGTAAAATCACATTAGAAAATGTTTTGACAGTAGTTACTCATTCAGGCAATCGCAGCAACACACAGTGGTCAGGCTGTTTTACTTACTGTACTTAGTTTAAGCAAACTTTGGATAAAATAACATAGTAACCATGT
Organism: Pelvicachromis taeniatus; assembly: GCA_015108175.1. NCBI lineage: Eukaryota > Metazoa > Chordata > Actinopteri > Cichliformes > Cichlidae > Pelvicachromis > Pelvicachromis taeniatus. Next base: position 42,330 of record VURO01048216.1, read on the forward strand.
ACCCATCAGTGTAATAACAACAGAGGTGTAAATTATAATTATTTCTGCTTTTCTACAAACAAGAACTGTATGGCTGGGTGGATGCTGGTGTTTGCATTAATACAGAAGCCCATCTTAATGGTTATATAGCAGTCTCATGAATAAATAAAGATAGACCGAGATGACTGTTCGGCTAATAAGAGTGTGCAAGAGAAAGTAGAGCTTCAGTTTTAATTTCCTCTCCATGAGGTTCAGCCTCTAATCCTTCTTGTTTAACTGGCCTGTAGTATTATAGATACAGAGGCATGCTTAGCTCAACATCACACACATTGTTAAGAACTGCATGTTTGCTACTGTGATCACCTCTAGAATTTCTCCTGCTAACCCCACTCCAATGTGCCTATTGGAGTGGGGTTATCTGGATGACCCACGCCTACACGTGGCGTGCTCATCGATGAAAGCTCCCTCCTTCCTGCAGCCTGTCCCTGACTGACAGGTTCCTGGGGTTTGTTTATTCTGGTTTTAAAATACATCCATCCATAAATGCTTTACACTACTAACTTTTTACACCCATATACACAAACACACATTCTTATATGTTGTTTATGATTTTGTGCATAAATTCCTCTTTGCTGTCATCTCCCATTCCCTGTCAACCTATAAACTGAACCGTGACATTGATGACCAAGGAAATGGCTCTCGTATGTGCACGGGAAAACTGACAGCAAAACAAAAAACAAAACACTGACTTGCTACAATAAATCTGATTTTATATTAAATTACAATTACAACGTCCCAAAAAAAAAAACCTTAATTGAAATCAGAAAGCAATTATGTTGTATTCCTTTCCAAAATCCAGCACACCCTTTTTCTGTTCCTTAAAAACACAAAACCACAAATGACAGACTGTAACATTTTCAAGCAAAGATGATGTAAACAAAAAAACAAACAAAAAAACCCCCACACACTTTATTATGCATAACCAGTTTGGATATTTGAACCCCTTTTAAATTTCAAGAATCCAGTGAGGAACAAGTTCAACATATACAGACTGAGTTTTTGAATGTTAAAAATATGTGCCGAATATTGGTATTCATCAATCAAGAACTATGAGCTTAGCAGAAGTCCAAAAAAGATTTTAGAGGTGAGACAGACCGTTTGCTTTACTCTATCAGCACAACTACTGAATTACCTTATTATATCATGTTATCACCTTTTTTCTGATGTATCAATATTCTGGTCCCCACTGCACTGATCTTAGATCACAATAAAATTGAAGTGTGCTTGATTCAGTATAACAGAACACAGTCAGGCTGGCTATACAAATAACCTGCTGAGAACCTCTAAAACATTCAAAGGTCATTCAGTCAAGATATGTTAAAATGAATATCAAACACATGGGGGTGAGGAGAGGGCTTGCTAAATAAGAACCTTTTCTCTGCATCACTGATGTCCCCTACCCCCAATTCTACCTCCTCCTCCTACAAGGAAATCCCACAGGGAGGAGCTGCACAGCCGTTACCAAGGAGACCAGACAAAAATCACAGCTTAGTTTAAGACAATAAGAAGGCTACCTTCACACCCACTGTCAGATCCTATCTGGAGCTCTTAATAGTGCAAACTGCAGATAACACAAAAGCAGCATTAGCCTCATTTAGAGAGAACGACGGAGCATATCGTCAGGATGTTGTTAAGAATTCAAATCTTCTCCTTGTCAATCCCAATCTCCCTCTGTGAGATTGGGAGGTTTTTTGGTTTCATTTTGGTCTAATGAAACCAAAAACATCAAAAAGGTTAAAGGTAAATAATAATAAATTACTATTTTTATTATTATTATTATTATTATTATTATGTGAGATACTTGAATGTTTACAATATGATTCTTACCAAGGGCCTGTAACCCTTTACAGATCCAATTAATGATATACGTATTCTCACTAATAACAGCAGGGTTCACCTTAAATATACAAAAGATTGATAACTTTATAAAAGAATATGAGCCAAATGTTGATCAATGATTTCTTAAAATACACCCAAAACTTACCTCTTATTTCAGACTTCTGTAGTTCCACAAAAGTACTTTGAATTATAGTATTTAGAATTCTCAAGCTTGTGATGAAGCTAACTAACAGAGGCAACTCTGAATGTGATGCTTCATATTGATTATTTTTGCCTTCAGGCTCCATGACACAGCAGCTCCATTAAACCTACCATTCGCATAGAAAGTGCATGCATACTTTTCACAGTTCAGGAGCATCGTGGGGAAGTATTGATTTCCAGGGTTTTATCTATGATTTCCACAAGTGCTGCTCCTGACATCCATTCCAGAAATAAATAACAGTGGATATATGCATGCTATACAAGCCTATTGATTTGAGCCATAGGAAAGACCAGATAAAGGAACACAACTGTGTAACACCACAAAGCATGCACAGGTGGAGCTTCCCAGGACACTAAAGCTTCCTCTGAAGTGTGAGAGTGAAAGCGGGAGCCAGTCACCAAGCATGCCAGAAAGAAACATGAGTCATCTGTACCTCCAGTTGGCAAATGGTTCTTGTTCTATTTTGCATGAGCTTCCTTTCTATCCAGCCGGTGGTACAAATACCCAAATCAGCTCTGCTGCAGAAACAGCAGAAACTGCAGTGACTTAACAGGGGCTGTTCCAATAACAGTAAGGGAAACTAAGTTTCTACAGTTAGCTCTTAGAAGCGTTTCACAGCAGCATAAAAAAAAACACCAAACAAACAAAAAACTAAAACAACAACTCCAAAACATTTATACTAACCAGCCAAGATAATAACCAAGTCCTGCAAATATTTTTGACATAATGAGAGAATATAGAAAAGTCCATTTAATAACGGACAGATGATCACCATTATCACCTAAACATTTTAATTATTCAAAAAGAGTTTCACTGCAACATCACACACAGGTTACTGTAAAGATTTTTCTTTACACAGCTCAGGATATTCACATGCTGTACAGTTTCTTTGAATTCTCCAAACAGGAAATTCAACCGAGCGCAACGGGTAGCTTGAAGGGACAATGTAATGGTGTAGCTCATCCAGCATGGAATCCGTCACCATTCACAATTTATTACAGATAAATATGTTAAATATGTCCTTGTCCTTGAGCACAGTTTGGATGAAGATCCATTATGTGATCACTTTGTCAGAGTTTCACTAAAATCTGACCAGTACTTGAGGAGGAATAGCGAATTTTAATTGTGGATGGACGGCTGCCTCGCTATGGCATGAGGTCATCAGTCCTTTGGCTGGATGAGCTAAAAATCTTATCTACCAAATGAACTGGCACATGAAGGCACTTCTTTGTACAGCCAGACTACAGAAAAGATAGTGGGAGGAAAGTGATAAATTCTTCCATCTTTTTGCACATTGAATTTGAGAATGCTGCAAAGCAACTAAGACCACTTTCATTTTATTTATTGAATCAATAAACAAAGTGACATTTTCCTAAGACGAGATGGGTGTTACAGCCAGGATCTATAGTGCAGACGTGACATTTGTGGTATGAGTAGAAACCAAAGAGATTAATTGTGGGTAAATCCAGACCAGACAAGAAAATGGCAGAGTCAAAGTCAACTTAAAGGAATGAATTAGAAAACCATTATGTTACCGTTTGCTCTCTTGTACACAGAGCACCATAAATCCCAGCCACAACCACTGGGTATCTCATTGGCAAAGCATGAATGGACCATTTAATCACATCCTCTCATACATAACTTTAGAAAAGAGGAGTAAGCCTCTGCTTTCATGCACTGATGTGAAGCCAGACTATCCTCGGGTGGCTGTTGACATCTATTTGAACAAGAAGTGTTGACTTTAGCATGAAGAGAACTTAGCACTGTGCATAATACGGTTACAGTGCAGAGCCATATCCATTTCAGCAGGGATGTGAACATCATGGTCAAGTCCCCTCAGACCTACTCAGTCTTGGAAATACTCTTTGTTCCATCTGACAAATAATATCAGAGGTCACAATAGGCCATGTCTCCATACATCTGTAGAGCATGCATCTCTCCATCACTTTTCTCTGTGCGTTACAGTATGTTTGAGTGCCTTTATTGTGGCCAATTCCTTAATAATACCAGCCATTAACTTGGCTGTGTCTCTTTAGACACACATTGCATGGCAGTCCACCATTACAGAGTGACTCAGCAGTATGTAGGATCACAGGCGTCAACAAGCACAACCACCCGCCAAGCTGATCCACAAATAGAACCGTGAATCATGAGTCAAAAACAAATAAGTATAAAACAACAAATCACAAGAATGCAACTGCTAATTCACCAGCAGACTCGGAAAAGAAATGCTTAATCTTTACTTAATTATCAATGGTTAAACATTGAATATATATAAATTGTCACATTTTTTTTTTCAAACTGTCAGTCAAAACCTGTCTAAGGAAAACAAGCAAAACAAACAAAAAAACAACAACCAGAAAGGTTAAACACCCGTGAAAACGGGTCTCTTAATGCCAAAGGGTGTTTATTTGGCCATCTGGTGGCACAACAGGGCAAAAAGTCACAAAACCAGAGAAATGATGGCACTGCCAAGCACACAAACAGCTTATTGTTGGACAGACATAGTTAGCAAAATCTAAAAGCAGATACAAAAGGCAATAAGAGAGGGTAACAGGCATATAAAAAAGATATCTGAATTTTCCACTTTTCCATAGAGTGGGAATCTAGTTTTAATATATTGCAGTATCATTGTGCTTTTTACTAAACAAATCTCTATTCCTAAAACAGCAGAGGATTTTCTGAAGGCAGATTTGTTTGTTAGTGTGAAAAATCCTCCAACTGTTCCTTCTACATACAATTACACAAAGGATGCTATCCTGGGATTATACCTTAGCCATGTGCTCCGTCTTGCCGCCGTGTGACAGACTGAGCACTGCATCTGTGAGCCTTTTCACAATACACCTACAGTCCTGACATCAGTACTGCACCGCTCTGCCGCAGAGGCTGTTCCTTAGCAACCAGCTCAGGAATCCATTTCACCATAGAGACCATCACAGCGGGAATAAAAAGTCAGAGAGATACTAATCGAGAGTGACCCAACTATTTCTATGAAATGTTTAGACAGGCCTTAGTGTAGGTGGCACTTACATGCTGTCCGGTCATGTCAGCCTACATATAAAACTGATAGCCACTTATGACTTCCATAATTTCCAGACAATGGTTAATATAATTGGTCCGCATATACAGTGTAGCTATCAATGTATAAATAATAACAGTCCAGAGTATTTAGAGCATATAGTGGAAGCAAGGATACAAGAAGCTTTATAATTAAGTGTCAAGTCGCTGATCAGATTGGCTGTTTTGTACAAACTCACTTAGTAAGTATACATTTAATAGTGTGTTACTGTTAGAAGGAATATGAGATGGAGTCCTAGAAACCTATTTCTCATAATACATTTTACAAATATTCCCAGATGACTCTGAACCTACTGGGCTCTCTTGTTGGGTAAGGAGCAATTCTCAGGGACAAGACTGAAGAACAGACCACACAGTCTCTGATGTCAGCTGCATAACTGCAAATCTTTTAAGCTCCTGCAAATGTCTACCAACTGTGGTTCATTGTAATATTCTAAAAATCAAAATTATGATGTAACACAGCACCACAAATGGAAATTCAGCATGGCAACACCAGAATACCTGTCTCAAAAACCACATACAAGGGCTGAGAAGGCATGATCCCATTTTACTTTGACTTCTTTTCCGCAGAAGCATCCTTCCATCCTTCCCACTTGTGACCAATTATATGTTTAAGTGATCTAGAGGCTTAAGATAGAGCAACTGCACTCTTGTAGGTACTGGGCTTTTACTTTATGGTTGTTCTTCTTTCTTTGCCTTTGTCCGTGATTTTAATTTAAAAACATTTGGTGTTAAGAGCTTTAGTTTGAAATAGGCAAACGTGATGGTAAATGACATTTCTTCTTTCAAACTTTTCAAATTTACTGTTTCAAAAGCGCAGCTTGTTACACAAATGTGCACCTAGCTTCACTGATGGCAAGCACAAACACACTTGTGTAAATACAAACAGAAGATCATCAGGCTCTCTTGTACACTATAATCTAACTTGTCCTTAATGGCACAGATGTGAGACGTATACTTAATGCTTCCTCTGAGTAAGGACAGCCCTGAAAGTCACTTCATACATAAACATATTCAGCTGTAGTGACAAACGTATTCACAATGGGAAAATAAAATCCCATTATATCTGCAACTTTTTGGTGATGTCTGAGATTCCCAAAGTCACTACCTAATGTGAATGCTTTCCTATTTGAACCCCACTTGGAAATATGTCGTTGCTAGTACTAGAAATCTTTGAAATGAACAGATAACTCGGCAGAAACAACAAAAGGAACAACAATTTAACACCTACCGCCTTCCCGTCGACGGTATAAAGCCTTTTGACGACTCCCGAGTCTAACTTGATGGCATCTGTGACATCGGTCATGACTTGCTCAAAGGAGTGTGCAGTCTTCTTGTTGAGCAAGACCCGTACAGCCTTGCGAGGTTTTACTCCACTGCGGACAATCGTCACCAGTTTGGGCCTGATGAAGTCCTTGCTCTCCCTGGTTTCTGGAGATCCAGCCTTGGCACTACCAAGGGAAGAAGGGTCACGGACAGACACAGCAGTCTTAGCACCAACTGACCAGTTAGGATTTACATTCTTTGTGTAGTCCACCTTCTTGTATGGCTCTATAGATGCACAAACATAGCTCTCTCCTGGAGAAAAAACAAAACAAAACAAGTCAACAAATTTTCTCAGCCCACGAGACATAAAGATAGCATATTAAAAAAAAGTATAGGTTGTGTCAGAGCAGAAGAATTTAAGGATTTTTGTTTTTATCTGCCATTTTAGTGTCATTTCCATCACATTTTATTTTACTAAATAACTATTCTACTTAATATAAGCCAAATCTAAGACGGGCTTAAAACTGTTTAGAAACAGTGCTTACCTTCCACCAGCTCGTCCATGCTGGTGATCCTTGTTGACCCATCAATCGTGTATATGGTCCGTACTCCCTGGGGTAAGTTGACATTATCTGACAGACATCTCGTAAGGTCAGCCAAGAGTGCTTCGAGAGACCTAAATCTCTCCTGAGAAATGGCATACACAATCCCCTTGAAGTATCTGTCTCCATTGCGGTAGAAACGGATCTTCTTGGCCTTCTTTTCTGAGCTTAGTGCTTGCAGTGTCCTGGTTCTGTACAGGCTGCAGTGAGCGCTATGAGTGGGACTGGGGAGCCCATTCCCTCTTGAGCCCCTTCGGGTGTATCTTTGAGCCTTGTCCCGCTCATCAAAGTGTTCCAGCTCCATGTCTGTGATGACTATTACACTGAAAAATATCAGGAAAGAACATGCTTGCAATCTGAATAAGCATTTTAACTTATAACATATTACACCAATTATGTTTCCTTTAAATCTAGTGGCTTATACATCCTGCTACAGCACTGGAATAAGCCTTGATGCTGCAACTGCTGCTCATACACACATTATGAAGTAACATGTCACACCCATTTCATGTTCTCTGGAGTATCTCAATTTAAATAAATAAAATTCACATGCATTTACTGTGGATAATGTATGAACAGTAACCGTCTCTTGTGGGATTCTGACGAAAAGCTTACTGAAAGGTAAACCTTAAACATACAAAAGGAAGGAAACGGTAGTCAGCAGGATCTTCTAGTTTCTGTGCAATCTTACCTCTGAGGTGAAGACGGATGTAGTAAAACGCTTGCAGGCGAAACGTGTCTCAGATCTTTTATTTATTGGATACCTTGTATGAACCATGCGTCCCTTTGTTGCCCTGTGATGGTGCTCTGCCTCCCTGCCGTGTGTCTACTCTGCTGTGTACTCACATGCAGATTGGAGGCAGGGCTGTAGCCGGTGTCCTCCACCCTCCCTTACTCCTCTTCCATTGCAGTGATTTACCGGACCACTCTGCTGTCAGCCTTTCCCGTGCACGCCTGTGCCGGGGCGCGTTCTCGCACGTATTAATAAAATGCGCGTTCGTGTTGACCTGCTTCAGTAGCACTATTAGGGATGCTTAGAATCGAAAACTATTTATTCCCCGTCAAGTTTTATCCGTCAGTTCACAATCAGAAAAAAACGAAGTTTTATTTTAACTTCCAGGTGTAGCTGGCCTGCAGGTTTATTTCACCAAAGCAACAATGGCGACATTCTTAACTTTAGCTAGCTGATGGCATATCTTACATACATTTTTTTAATAAAACGGATAAAGAATTAACTTACATCAGCATTTCGTTAACTAATTAATCAACAATTTGCACTGAATTAAAAAGAAAGCTAAAATTAAACCGTAAGTTAACTTGTAAAGGGTGTTTTAGCTCGTTTAAACGGTTACTATCGCTGGAAAATAAGTAATAAAATTCACGCATGCGCTAACAACGTAGACAGCAGGTATCGCGGTAATAATGCACTGCGGTTGTGTGTAATGGGAGTAGCTTACACAGGTGTTGGTGATATGAGAAATTAAAAAAAGGTCATTCGGACCTCCTGAAATGCGTCTGAGGGACATTTAACACGGAAGCTAAAAGCACAACTTAAGAATGAGCAAACGACCAACTAATGGGTAATTAGCTTTTAAAAATAAAATATATTCATTCATAGGCTGACAGTCTGTGATATTAACTAGATTTATGTTTATCCGCATTTTTTTTTTTTTAAATTTAAACCTGATGCCAAAAATCACATTACTAGGTGGCTTTTGTCCAAGAGCTGACAGCATACCTTTGTTATCCTCTAAGTTTGGAAGATTATTGCCAAAAAATATCCGCTCGTCAGGCTATACAACTAAAAGGTCCTAAATATAATTAACAACTTGTTGACCTGCTCAAAAATGTACTAACCTTTCTTGCTGCTTCTAAGAGTTTTGTCCAGGCTTCAAGTACCATGCTACTTTCTTGTTGTTTATTCCAGTTTTACTCCGTGCTTTAAAAATATTTTATTCATGCATTAAATGTATGTATGTTGCTGTGGTTACAAAATCTACCTTACAAAGGTTTCTATTTGAAATGAGGAACTAACTCTAGCCTTTAGAACTCGCATGCTAACGGTATATTAACCTTTGGTTGCACTTCTTTTAGACAGACTCAAGAGCCAAAACGTCCAGTCATATGAATCTTCAGCACCTGCTCCTCAGGCTTGAGGATGAAATAAAAAAAAAAATTAACCTACCATGGAGAAGTGCTACCCTCCTCCTTCACAGAAAAGTGAGCTGCAGACTTCATTCATTCATTGCCGCAAAGGAACAGAAGTGTAGGTTAGACTTTCACAATCCCAGGGTGTGCTATCAAAGCAATCAAAAAAACTTATTTGGTTTCATTTATTCACAGTAACTTTAACTCCTTTACTGTACATATTGACATGTTCTCGGGCTTCAAATCAACATCTTGTCAACGCTTGTGTGATCTTCTGCCCTTTGTCAATGGTCAGTTAGACATAGCAACCGCACTAGAACTCAGTGACTTCTATAAGCTAGCTGAAAGAGACTCTTCCTCCAGGCATTCTGTCTAAAGTAGGTTTAATGCATCCTGATATCAATATTGTAAGTAAACGTTATGATCATTTTAATGGCTTTTTGTTTTGCCTTTCCCAGGTTATTAAAGTAGTTGAGATGAATTCCAGCATTTTCTGGAAAACCATACAGAGATCACAAAAGAAAAGGTACACAATCCAAATAATAGTTGTGAACACTTGGGAGTATTTGTGTTATACTTGCTAAGAATAACAAGCTGACTGTTGGGTTTTTGTTTTTCCCCTAACAGAAAAACGATCAGGTTTAAAAAGAATGCCTCACAGAGCACAAAGCCGGCTGTTAAGAAGTCAAGTGAGGGATTGTTTTTACATTTTATTTTTTTTAATAATCTTTCATTGGTACATTGTTATATTTGTTAACATACTGCTAAATTTCAGATTGTTTCTCAAGAAGCCCTCAGGACCTCTGTAAAGAAGTAAATCAGCGATCTATCACAATAAATAGTCCTCTGACGATGGATGAAACACTTCCTCGAGCGCACACCCTGACCACAGCTCATGCCCCGCCGATATTGTTGGATAAATCGACTGTTCCCCGAGGACAAATGCTGCCAGTGTGCCAGGATCAATTTCTCTCTGCCTCATTTCAATTTGTGGAAAATAACTGGATAAATTCAGCCACCCCATTTATGAACGCAACTTCATGTGTTTTCACATCAGCAGGTATCAGCCACACTTTTTTACCCAGCCCATCTTCAAGCCATATGTTATGGGATGCTACTTCTCGCCAGGTGTCTCCTGTTACTTTCCTGTCAGGTAATTGTGGCCAAGCCTATACCCCACCTGAAAAAACTGAAGTCTGCTACACTGACTTACCTCAGGTTAGCCCATCTGACAGTGTATCAGTAGATTTTACAAGCCAACTAGTTATCCCATCATGTAAACTTCAAAGTGAACCTTCAAACTCTGGTGACCTCGCTCTTGCAGTTTCAGAAGCCTTGTGCGATTCAAGACCTTTCCAAGACGGTGACAACTGCAGTAGTAGCCCTTTGACAGACAGTCAGTGTGATGTGGTTAGTCCATTTTGGCTCGATTTGCTTTTGGATAGTAGTAACTTGTGCTTCCCTGACCCTAACCTTGTAGATTTTGACATTTCTCCTGAAACGGGGTCTTATTAAGTACACAGTTACTGCAACTTTGCAGTGTTAAATGGCCAGCCAGTAGAGCGATGGCTGCATTTTTTTGTTCTTGCTTTTGTTTTTATGCATGTATGTAAGCTGTTTAAAATGCTGACAAAAAGTAAACTGATGTAAATGCATATACAGAAAGTTTAAAAATGAGAAATGATAAGCTTGTAGCAACACCATCAGGTCTTTATGCAGTAAAGTCTGCAGACTTTATTAAAAGTGTTTTGCTTATAGTAAAGATGAGTCATAATTTTCACTAAAAACCTCAAAGCATTTAATCTTGAAATATAAAACTGAAGAACTGAGGCAAAATGCTGCATTTGCAATTATTAAAATGGACTTTTTCCTCTCCAGCTGAGTACATTAAACATGAGAAGATGCTAAACAAACTGGACTGTGTAAAGTTATGGCATCTTATCAGCAATTCTTTATATGCTGCTGAAATTAATGGGAACATTTATATATTGAATGTAAATATTCAATACTGTGCAAAAGTCTTGAGCGCCCCCCCCCCCC
>VURO01048216.1:56827-71888 GCA_015108175.1 Pelvicachromis taeniatus
TTTTAAAAAAAAAAAAAAAACTTAAGAAAAAAAGAATTACAAACCTTTAAAAAAAAAAAAAAAATCAAGGTTTTTAACTTTTAAATAGAAAAACAAAAACAAAAAACAAAACATGTTTTAAAGAATATAGAGTGAAGATTCACTTTACCCTGCACACCACTTGCAGCCACCACCATGGCTCCATCAATGTTGGAACGCCCATCTTTATCCTTCTTCATAGACTCTGGAATCAGCTTGCCTCCGTGTTTTTTCACATGTGGAGCCAACTCTCGACCCACGCAGCTAGCAACAGAACACACGCCATCCACTGCAGTAAGACAGCATTAGTAAATTATAAGTTCACTGCCAAATCACCACTCAAGGGCAGTAAAACATGCTGACTGAAGATGACTTAGTGACCTAGAAACTGGCTGACTTTGACAGCTCCTCCCGTAGCTTGCTTGGCAACATGGAGGCCTTTTGTGACTGTGGGGCTGACTGGGGTGGGTTTGTCCTCTGGAGTGATATGTTCTCGGAGTTTAGCTGCCCCTTTGTGAATGGCTATGCCTGTGTACTCAGCTCCTTTGACCAGTCCCCAGCTTAGCCAGGATGCACCTGACAGGATCACACAGGGCAGGCAGCGTTAGTGATCATTAGTGAGGACTGCTGACCTATATTCATAAACAAACTAATTCCAAACTAACTCCTAGCTTTGGAAAACAATGACATTAAAATTTTAAGACATACTGCTTACCTGTCAGGATCCCATTTGCCACCTTTTCACTCCATTCGGGCAAAGCCTTTTCCTCTTCGGTCTCTGCTGGAGTCTCTGCAGGTTGCTCAGGTGTATCAATAGACACCTTTTGGCTGAGATTAATGGTGTCTGCAGCTTCTTCTGGCGCCTGATCATAGAGACACATTGGTTAGCCAGTGCAGTATGAAGACTGACAGTGTGGGATGAAAATAAGAAACACTTTGGTCGACTTGTGGAAGCTGCACACATCTAACTTCAGATGTTTGTCTCCCAGTAACCCCACAATGCACACAATGCATCCTCTCATTCTGCACTCATTACAATGCGCTATTTGTTTGCCCTCAAACAGACTGCCATTTTAAAAGCATCCCTCTGCTGTAAAGAAAGATTTGAGCTCACGTCTCCTAGACTGAAAAAAAAAAAAAATTTGCTTACTTTCTGATGCGCTGTCGCCTCCATTTGAGAAGATAATTAGCCCGAGTGCATTCATTAAAAATCACCCTGCCTGGTGTCACTCTGACCAATCAAAATGACACCTCCATCATGGCTAAACTGGCACTTGTCTTTCAGCTGACGCGCTGAGGTTCTAACGGCTGCAGATAAGAGCATTATAACTGATTAATTCCCCTCACCTGCCTGTGTCAAATCCCCACAATGCTGAGGCAGGGGCAATTTGGGGAGGGCTGCTAGATCAGAAATAAGCAGCAGCAAGCGTTTCAGTGCAAGCCAACAATATAGCAGTGTGCAGCATCAAAAGTATTGTGTAAGAATAAACAAAACAAACTGGAATTAAAAATGTGAAACTGGGAAAGTTTGGATTTTCTACAATTTAAAAAATACAAACGAATACACAAATTAAACACAGCATGAGCTCTGTGTGGGGATATATTTAGCTACAAACTCTTCTGTTTGGGAAACGCAGGCCTTACAGCCTGGTCTCAATTGCCAATTGTTTGTCAGATAATACCAAATATTTCATGCTGCTGCAGATCCAACCCCAGTGACACTGACCTGAACCCTCAGATCTGTCATCGTGGACAACAGGTCCTGAAACAGTCCTCTATCTGTAGCAGGGAGCTCAGAAGACAAAACCACTCCAACATAATACCCTGGAGATGGTGCCATCATGTCCGGGAACATAAACACACCCGTGTTACAGAGCAACACTGGAGAGTTCATGGCCATGAGAGGGTACAGCCAGTCACACACCTGCCAAAAGAAAGTTAAGAAATTAAGAATGCAACAAATGGAAAATGTGATTAAACACAAAACAAAACAGGTATACTGTGATATGAAATGTGTGTAATACGGAGGTGAAAGTAACATTTAACAGGGGAAAGAAGCCTGCAAACTGGTTTTACAAATGGTGCTTCTGTGGAGTGCACAACACAGTGAGACTAACTAGAGTACACGGTCATCCTGTGATTGCTGCATGTCTAACAGGATTACAGAGCATAACTGTGTAAGCAGGGTTTGTGTAATTACTTGCACTCATGTGAATCACTGCTGTCACACACTTTCAACAACACCTGGGAAATTCCCCACTGAAGAGGCAAATTTTAGTCTCATGACACTATTGGCATGAAAGCCAAAAGTAATCATAACAAATAATCCTGAATACAAAAATGTTAGAGACATTTGATGTTATTGATTTAGTCTCTTAATGACGAGCTTAAGCTGTGTACATACCTCCAAACTCTTTCTTATCTTATCATTGGTTGGTTGCGGTGTTGACCTTTACAAATCCAACTTGGCAGTTCAAAACACCTCACAACCTTTGCTTTCACTGCATCATTGCCTTTTATCCACCAACTTATTTCAAGTCAAAGGAAAAAGAAAAATCTGGAAAGCATCTCAAACTACTTCATGCTCATTGTTGAAGAGTCAAAAACCATGTGATATGTTAAAAAATAAAATAAATTTCCTGTTTACTGCCAAATGAGGCAGTACATAAAAACTCAAAAGAGAGATTGGCATGATATTGCTGGATGGAAAAAAACATAATCAAAAAAGATTTAAAAATTGCATCATAAGGCACCCATTTAGCTCAGCTGGATGAGCAGGCGACCACATGCTGCATGGATGAGCAACAGAATCTCAATCCAAAGACAGACCAGGGTCATTCTGTCCAAGATCCTTGTTACTTCAAATTTATAGACAAAAGTCTTACATTTTCACTGGCCTTTCTCATAAATGACAACAATGTAGAATTTTCCCATACAATAAAATTCATGCAGCATTTGTTTAAGCAGCCAGCATGCTGATGACCTGATCCCTTGCTTTCATGTGGCAGTTGAGGCATTAAGGTTAGAGTCCAGCGGACTACCGATTGCACAATGTGGACAATTTGGCTTTGCAAGACTATTCATGTGAAATAAATAACTAATCTCTTTTTACATTACTTGTAATTGTTTTGTTATATTATATGAAAACGTTCATAGTATATTTTAAACTTAACCTGAATGATAAAACTCTTCCAGGACAATGAGCATGCCTACAAAGTGGTGTTGAAAATGTTTCTGTTATAATTAGAGTGCCATCTGGAAATTACAGAATTTTATTCTATTTGGATAAGACTAAACTGAAAATTTAATCAAAATAGTGTTTTATTCATTTTCAAGAATTTCATGTTAATGTGCATTCCACACATTTTATAAAACAGGTGGTGCAGTGGATAGCACTGTTGCCTCACAGCAGGAGGATCCTGAGTTTGACTCCACCACTTGGATGTCATTTATATAAAAATACATTTAGACAGCAAGTGATTTTTTTTTAATTTTTTTTTTTAATTTTGGCACATACCTACACATATGAACACTACAAATAACTTTTGAATATAGGCACCTGTGCCCCAAATCTGATTGAGGTCTGGGATTCCCCTGAGGATGACACCATAGCCATAAACCTACTGGGATTAGGTAACGTCACATGACTCTATCCTTAGGAGGCGGGACACTAATCTTTGACTGGCCTATGTCCTTTCGCTGATGACTCATTGTAATGGAGATATTGAGAAATTGAGCAAACATCTTATAAAATGAGGTTAAAGGACACAAAAAAGATAAAGAGGAAGACAAATCAAGACATATTTTCTACACTGATGGCATGAATGTGCCATTTTAAAAATCACAAACAAGTGTGTATATATATATTATATTATATTATATTAAACACACACTTTACCTGCAGAAACGCTGGTGGTCGATTAGGCACACTATCTGAGTGATCACTGGTAAACCTCACCAGTCGCAGGTAGCCAGGGTATGAGGGAGCGCTCACTTGCCCCTCAGGTGTGACAAAAAATATCTGCACACCGTGGGGAATGTACAGCAGCTCCTCTCCATCTTCACCCATGCTCTGAGGGGAAGGTGTCGAGTTAGATGTATGACTGTAGAACTCTTCCCCGACCAATGACATCTCCCCTGAATCTGTTCCATATGAGACAGATATGTGACCATCAGCGGCCTGAGGGGAGTAGGCTGGAGGCTGTCCGGCAGGAACCGCAGGGGGTCTGGTAGGTGAGAGGGGTACACCCACTCCTCCGCTTGGAGGCAAACCTCCTACAGCTCTAGCTGCCTGAGCATTAGCAGAAGGAATGTCAGGTGGAGGTGGCCGTGCTGGCTTCTCTGTGGTGGGAAGTCCTGGGTAGAGACCTTTCGCAGAAATGCTTGCTGCATCAGGGGCAGAGACTGCAGATTCAGGGTCAGAGCTGGTCTCCAGTATGGCCATGCGGGTGGTGATGTTATTTAGGGTCTCCTGCATCTTCTGCTGCATCTGCCTTGCTGATTCCCAGGAGCTGCCAACACACTCTTCCCCCTTCGAAGGCACACTGATGGCCCTAAGAAGGTGCTGTCGTCCTTTCTTGTAGAGCTCCAGGGCCCGACTCTTGTCTCCAGCTTCATCGGCAGTGAGTCCTTTATTGATGCATTCGAAGGCCCTTTCATAGCCATCTTTGATCACTTGAAGTCTGGCATTATCAAATGCATCTTGTTTAGCTTTCTCCATTGCTCTGAAAGAAGACAGTTGGATTTACACGCAATTTTCTACAAAGTACAGCACATGCAGGGAAATGATTATCTTGGCTAGACTTTGAAAGGGCCAAAGGTTATTCAAATAATAATTTACTGCTTACTTAACTTCGACCCCAAACTTGATCACAAGTACAAGTCACTTAGAAACAAAACACATCGTGCAAATGTCCCTTTTGGTCTTTCGAGATCACACGTTTCCTGGTTTATTTTCGTTACATACGTCCGTGTTACTGGTTTAAAATGGGCCACAAAAACAGGCTTTAAACACACTAATCCTCATTTTAGTTGCCAACACAGACCTACAAGAGCTAACATCTGCGTTCGTACAAAGTCAGGAGTTACGCCATGATTTTAGTGTACCGACAGCAACATATAGATAACATATGAAGTCCGTAATTAGTGATAACTACTAGGTGTCAGCTAGCTCCAAATAACATAACAGCGAATGATATCAGCTCTTACCTTAGAGAGCGAAAAAACACCGAAGAACAGCTTGTTAATTGGCCTGCTAACGTTCCTCCTAGCTAGCAAAGAGTGTTAACTTCAATCAGCAACCTGAGTAAATAAACTAGTCGTCGCTGCTGGACGACTCCCTAAAGTAAAGGAGTGCCTAGTGATGTCACGAGGTCATTGTTGACCTTTCAAAGCAAAAGTTCAGCGACCGACGTCCCCAACATGTTAGTCCTCCTTTAAAAAAAAAAGTTACCGGAAGTAGTGAAACGTCACCTAAACTTGATCATTTTTGTAGTTTGTCACTATAACCACAAGAGGGCACTAACCACCCATTCAAAATTTTTCTATTGATAAATGAACCAGTTGAATAAGAGGACACTTCCATCTATTGGTCATAGTGAGCAACTGCAAAAATTTTATTTTCCATTAAATCAAATTTCAATTCAATTATTGTCAAGTAGAAATTATACACTTATACACAACATACACTTCCGTATAGGTTCAAATACGGTGACTGAATGATGCGGTGGCAGTGTAAATACATTTCTTAATATTAATAAAGAGACACCTTTTAGGACTTCTCATCAATAATGCAAATTAGTTGAGATTATGATAAAAAAGCAAGTTCACAATGCAGCATTTTTAACAGTCTCAAGCCACGCTCAAGTATTTGCTTTGTTTGTTTGTTTTAAAAATGTTTATTTACTTTAAATTTTTTTCTTTGGAGCTATTAACCAAGTTTTGGGGAAATCTTGGACAATGCACTAAGAATGCAGAAAATTTAAGTGCAATGCCATCAGGTAAGCATGTGACTGCCATTGTCTTGATTTTTGAGCAACACAGTATCCCAAACATGCTGCCAATACAGTGAAATTATACTGTAGCAATAGCAAGCAAAGGAGGAGACAGACCTCTAGTTTGACCTAAAGGTCCTGTGATTTTCACTGTTCAACTACCAGAATGCACCTTCTGATAGGACCACCCTGGAACACAACAGTGGTCAGAAGGGATTAACTGGTACAGCAGTCTCAGCCATGGTGGTCAATCCTGACCACAATCAATACAGAACAAACAGCTGCAATAATGTTATACAGTAACAATAACAAGGATAGATCAAGATAACTGGAATAGCTGTTATAACTCTGTCTCTTAACACGTGAATGTCAGATGAACAGTCCCATGAGTGTTTGGGCTAGTGGAACACTATCAGTCATGGATTGGCCTCCTATAGCCTCAGCCTTACAAGAAATCACAAGAACATTTGCCTGAGAGAGTTCAGGCTGTGCTGAAGGTGGTCATGACCCTCGAGCTTGACGTGCAAACTCAAACTATGCACTGAAGCCTGCATGCTATTCCTGTGTCTGCAGGGTACTCAAGCTTGTTCCCACAATCCAAAGACATGCATGGTTTACTTTAATTGGTGATTCTAAATCACCAATTAAAGTAACAAATTAGATATGTTTTCATGAATGTAACTTAAATGAATGTATTCAACAAAAAACTGTAAACAACAACAACTAAAGAGACTCCCAACAGCCTCTTTTATACCTCAGAGGTCTGAGCTGACCTCGGGTCACCCAGCTGTTGAGAAAGCTGAAATATTAATCTGCTCAGTGACCGTTTCCTGTTTACTGAACACTCACAGCAGCTGTGAAACGGAGGAATCTGTTTACCAGCGCTAAATCATTTTAAAGTTCAGACAAACCATTGACTGACTAGACAGAAAAAGATGCTGGTTCATCAAAACATTGATACAAATGCTGTACAATATTTCCAGAGGGGAAGAAAGTGAGTCAGAGAGGACATGTCTACTTCTTGTTCGCTGTTCTTCTTTCAGCAAATGGCTCATTGAAATTGCTAACACATGTTATTGAGGCCCCAAGGACAATAAGAAATTTATCTACAAATCTACTGAGAAAAAGAGAAGATTTGTTATGGATTTTAAAAACATGTCACGTTGGCCACAGACACCTTTAGTGACTAGATTTCATATTTTTTGAGACTGCACACCAGAGGGAGTCAAATCCTACCTCAAACATAGATTCTGAGTAGGAGGTGGAGAAAAGTTTCTTATGTTGTCCTGAGCTCAATCTAATCAAAACCTTTTCGCATCCTTCAGAGTTGAAACATTTTGTCTAATCATGGGAATGATTAGGCATGCAGCTGGTACAAATGTGCCTTTAACGACTATGAAATTACCTAGCAGGTGGCCATCAAACAGCAAAAACCTACATGCATTTTAAAAGCAGTAAGAACAAATCAACATGCATCATTTACTAAGAATGAACTCTTTCTGATTCATTTATGTTTTTGTTTTACTAGTCTGACTCGCATCACTTTCTTAGCTGCCGCAACCCTGGAAAATGGCTCAACAAGTCTAATCTCCAGTTTGACAGATTTCCAGTATTCACTGAGCACAGATGCCAAAACACTGGGACCAGACTGGACATGCCCTTCACACATGTTGCGGTGTTAATCCAGTGCAGCTTTAGCTCACTATTTTCAAGTCTGTCATGCCTGGGGGCAAGCTGATTTTCAAAGAATCTGGGCTTCAGTCCTTAACATGTAAAAGTTGTATTTATTAACAACTGTGTTCCTGTGTTTCTTTAAGTTGTGCTCAAAGTGAGTAAAAAAGAAATCTATTTATCATTCTCTTATTACCAACTTTCTTTTCTGTATTTATAGTTTATTATTCATTGCATTGAATTGTATGTGCATCATGCTCTGCTTCACTGTAGTTCTTGTCCAGTTGTACTGAGTGCATTACAAACAGGTTGCCTGTCTTTCTTTTGATTATTTTACCAGATGGGGAAGTTTTGAATTTATTCCGCCTCACTGCGAGGTCGACTAATGTCTGTAACTGGAACAGGCTGGTAAAGCATGTCTCCTGTTGTTAAAGTTTGTCCACATATGTGCAACATATGTGTGCGTCACCATTTTGGAAGACTGATTTGTTTTAGATCCATAGGATCATGGATTTAGTTTGGTCACAGCAATATTTTTTTTTAATGTGGACATCAGAATAGTCTTAATAATTCATGTTTTGAGTTGTGAACAGCTATAAATGATCATTCTGCAGCACAAACTAAAAGTTAGAGGTGGTATAACAGAGCGAGTATGAAAAGTCTTGCTGCTCAGTCACTGTTTTCGTGAAGAGTTGCAACATTCAAATAAGATCCATTAAGATTTGTTTTAACCCAAAACAGGTTTTTTGAATTCTTTGTGTAAACAGACTTCAACATTTCGATACTCATGGAGCTACTGAAGCACACGCACAATGATGAATGACGAATTACATCCCAGCCAACACTCAAATGATTTGCATGTGGGTTTTTGGCTTTGCTGATCATCAATTATTCAAGTAATTTAAATTCAGTAATCTGCTTTTTTGTGGAGTTTTAGTTTTGAGTTTATAAGATAAAAGTCAGATTAAACAGCTATAAAATGAGTTATTTAAGAAGTTATTTGGAAGAACCAGACACGAGGCTGTAATGAATGTACAACTCTTTTATATGCTGCTGTGTGGGTTTTTTCCACATGACTACTATATAATGTTCATAATGCCCCTAAAAAAAAGCTTAATAAAACTGTTTTGTCCAGATTCCCCCTGCCTGACCTCGTATTTTCCTAGACTGCTAGTCTTCAGTTTAATCACAGTGCGGATCAAAACATACCATTACTTTAATGATTAGTCAGTTAAATCGCACGCAGTTGTTTTCTATTTTTCTATTTTTATCTTTTGGCCAGGCTTTCATTTTAGCTGTAGATGCAGTTATATCAGTAATTTATTGCTGCCTTTGTGCCAGTGTCACTTTGTTCCAGATACACACTTTGTTAAAGATATAATGATGCTTTGCTTTGTAACTTTTTGAGCATACATGTGATGGTCGGTGTTCATGAAAAAAGTTGTAGTCAGAAGAGACTGATGGTCACATCCGCTAATGATATTGTGCCATTTCTGTTTGGTATTTAATTTGATATCAGTTTAGGAAGTCATGGCACTGAAGGGCTTCTCAGGCATTGTGTAAACTAAATTTCTGCCGGCGTGCCAAAAAGAAGAGCCTTTCTTTCATACTTATTTGTAAAAATGGAAGCACACATGTGATCGATCATAAAGGACCCTTCCAGGCTCAGATTTGTGCTATGCGGGTCTAATGTTAGGTTTTTATGGTATTTGTGTGTATGATAAATAAATAATTCTCTCAGTCTTCATTACTCCAAACAGTCCTATTGTTTTAATTTAGCACCTGTATGATCTGCTCAAAATGAAGACATTCATCCCCAGTAAATGATTGACATTTGTATTTACTTATTTATATGTCCTCATGCAAGAACACTAAATAAGCAATCACCACAACAAGGCCACTATGTCACTGTAGTGGTGTAAGATGACATTTTACTTGAGACAGAAGTTGATATAAATACAGAAGAATATATATTGTTACCCAGTGCACACCTTCTATGAACCACTAACAAAATGGGTAGTGTTTCATGTTTTTATATTATGGCCATGAAATAAACAGGTTTGTCAAAGAGCTAAATGTTCATGAATGAGCTATAACTACAAGCAAAAACAAATGGAAATTGTGCAACCACAACAAATGTGAAAAAAATGAACAACAAATGATTCCAATCAATGCAAGTGTCAAAACCAATTGCCTTTTTGTCCCGCTGGAGCTGTAAAAGACACATTAAAATATGCTGCAGCTGTGTCCTCTGCTCTGCATTTTTGAGCCACAAATACATGCCGCTTGTCCACATGTCATAAAACCCCCATATAAATTAATGGTTTTCCTAACAGACATCAGGATCTGAAGTCACAGTTTCCCCTCGGCCCTCCACTGAGATCCGTATTATAGAAAGTTATTGTCCCTGAAGCGGCTGCAAAAAGTCAGTAAAGTCAGAAGAAAAAAGTTCAGCTTCAACAAAAAATCTCTAAATGTGAGTGTTTAAAAATAATCTTGATTAAAAGAAAGCTGATAAAAAAAATATGGGTAACAGTAAGAATCAAAAAGTGACTGGTATCCTCTATTATTATTATATCAGCAAATCAGTTTGTTCAGAGTGATTAAATTAGAGAAAACTAATTTTCGTCAGGATGCCCCATCTAAATGTGGGCGTCCTGACCTCTTTTTTTTTAAATCAATTGCTTATTGTCTTTGGTTGAAATCCACATAAGCTGCACAGGGCTGACTGAAAAAAAGAAAACTGGATCACGGTCGCTAGTAAACCTGTCTCAGGCTATGCGATTTATGGACAGAGAGATCATGTTCTTTTCTGACTCCGGCAAGCTGCACAGTCTTGCACTATCATTCCCAAGGTGAAACACTGCTCCAGTATTTGGGAAAGCTTGCTGTTCCTACTTTAACATCTGGTTGAGAGGGTGCTAAATATTGAACAGGTTACTATCTGAAAACATTGCTTTAATAGAAGTGATCAAGAATGACACAAAGTTAAACACTCCCTCATAGGGTAAAAAAAAAAAAGTTTCCACTATGAATCACCCAGTTATTAAAAAAGTTATTATCTTTACCAGGGGCTATAGTTACTCCTTCCAGCAGTCTGACAGTCTTACATGCATGAACGCTTTAGCTCAGAAAAATGCAGGGGAAACTGAGGTAACAGAGGTTTGCACTAGACTAAAGTAATTTACCTATAAACCTCATCTCTGTGGTGTTATGAGGCTTTTACATGGTTTACAGTAAAGTACATTTCCCTTATAAAATTACTAAAAATCCAAGCTGTCATAGTCCAGCTGATGATCTGTTGCTTCTTGTTTATGTGTTCCTACATGTTTAATTACGTTAATAAGTGAAGGGAGTGTTTCAGCGTTGGCTACTGAATCATATTCGTGTGGTTAAGATGCTGTCAGGCTAAAACATTTTGTATAATTGCATTTGCATGATATTTAGATAAGATGTTTGACTTTGTTAATATGCTCAATCTTATGGAGGCAAATTTAACTTTGAAGTACAATCTTCTTCCCTCAGTAATTCTCATGAAATGTAGTGCATAATTATTTTTTGGCTGAACTCAGACCACAAACACAGACATGTAAAGGCTTTGCGTTTAGCTATGCTTCTGAGCCATGTTTCTATCTGAAAAACAAAAAGCTGATATTCTAAATATATCTAAATGATATTCTTACTACACATACAGCATCTTGAGCCATCACTCTTCCTAATATTTTGCTAACAAAAATGGGAAAAAGCTGCAGAAATTTATTGAAACATGCAAACATACATAGAAATATAACATATAAGACAAACACAGAGTTTGGACGGTTCTAATGAGCTTGAAAGTTATTTACACCTTTATTCCTCAACACACCCTGAACTTTTGTAGGAAAACTTTCTTGTCATTTCTTGAAGTAGTCACTCTGAATAGTTTCTTGAAGGACATTCAATGCTCCTCTTTGGATTCTGGCTTTCTTTTTTTCTTCCGCTCTAAGACAGGAGAATCCAAGAATCCTTTTACTGCATTGGCAGTGTGTTTGGGATCATTGTCATGCTGAAAAATTGACTTCTTACCAATCAGATGATTTCCATATGGTATTGCATGGTGAGAAGATGTCTAATACCACAGGTTGAAATGCAGTTCTAAATCATGACAGATCATGACACTTCCACCATGTTTTAGACTCTCTCCTGACACCCTCTTTAAACACTGATCATGATTTGAACCAAAAATAAAAAAATTTGATTACATCACTCTGTAAAACCTGTTACCACCGATTTCCAGTCCAGGTCTTGTATACCTTGTGCATATCTCAGCTTTGTCTCCCTTTCTTAAGAATGGCTTATTGAAAGACACCCTTCCACTGAGACCATTTCTGATGAAGCGTCAATGAAGGCCCAGGACCTGCGTCAGCTTTTTGTTGGATTTCTTCCTATTTCTTAAGTACATGACTTTCAGATGTTGTTCATTTTGTAGTAGACATATTTTTAGGACTGCCTTTTACTTTTGTCCCCCAGTTACCTCAAATTAAGTATACACAACACACCACGCTCAGGTTTTTGGTTAATAGCTCTTTGGAAATCACCTCATTGGTGCAAAAATAGTATTTTATGCCTGTCAAATTGTGTTATATTTGTCCTTTACTTATAGATTCAACTAAAGAAATGGTAATAAATGATGTGTTTTTGGAACAGGCTGCTGGTAGCAAATTGCAGAAAGATACAATTTAAATGGGTTATTTGCTAAGTTTTCTGCTATGTGCAGACAAATCCTTACAGTTTGGAGCCTTTTTTATGCTTAAATGATTCATAGGTCAGCATTAAGTAGCTTAATAAACAAACAAACAAACAAACAAGAAACAAACATTATTCAAAAGACGGTCAGACAGGAGGACTGGACTGAAAATGAGTGAAAAAGCAGCTAATGTTCAAAGAAAAACCCTTAAAAACCTGCAGAAAACCTGCAGAACCAGTGCTAAAGATTAGTGATTATTTCATGGATCAGGTCTTAAAGGGTTAAGAAAGACAAAGAAAAGAGGGGTGAAGCAAGACTTCTGCACACACACAGCTGTATGTTGAATGTTGTGTGTGAATGTACAGTCACTGACCATATTTGAAGAATACCATGTGGATGAGCCATAGTAATGACAAAGCCAGCAATGGAAGATTCACAAACACACATAGACACCAGTGGAGCAGTTTCCCAAAACAGTAAAATATCTCTGGCAGGAAAGTGTGGAAGGAAGGCCAAACATATTGGGTCCGGTACATCAACATCAAAACAGCCAAAGACTGATCTAAGAGACATAAAAATGAGAAACACACAACTTTTTTTTTCTACTGGAGCTTGAGTTTTAAGATGTATTAAGATGTAAAGAGCTTTTTGTAACCAGTCAGTATGGTAATATGTGGAAAAAAGAGAAGCTGTGATTTAGGGGAATGACTGGCAAGTCACTTGTGGAAAAAGAAGCATGATTAGTGACCTGTATTTTGGCCACATTCTGTTTCTGACATGATAAAAATAATAGTCAAAGCTTAATAACTAATTTATGTATGTACCATATCTCACATGGCCAGACTCAAATGCAGGACTCGGTTCAGTAAAAGTTTATTTACAGTGTTGGTGCAGTGCTATATACAAAGTCTTTTTGAAGTGCTTAGTTCATAAGCCCAATATGTACAATATCCAAAATGTGAACATTGTACAGACAGTTGCATGTAATTTATTGCCCCTTATCGCTGTTTTCGTGGCTGTGATGAAATCCAATATGGGCGGCTGGTGTGGAGAAATGGCAAAATGAGGTCCTTTGGATAGTTCCTTCTTTTCAGATTCAGTGAGCTTCCTGTCTGATAAGTTCTTCATCCACTTTCCTGACTGTCTTTAGCTGTGGTGTCTTCCTGTTTTTGTCTGTATGGTCTAGGTATTTACTCGGGATGATACGTTTTTGTTTGAAACGTATGGAATTTATAAAGTTGTCTTTTTTTCTTTTAATTGGTTAGGCCTGCTGAGCCTTTCCACAAACATCTTCTAAAATCAGGGAAATTGATCTTATTCTGGAGCGTATCTATAGTGAAATGGACCTGTCTTATCCTTTCACAGAAGTTGTTTTTGTGTTCTCTATAGAATCAACTTCACCCTGTGTCCTCTGACCATGGATCCAAGACGCAAACTCTTGGGAACAAGTCTGCTTTCTTAGGTTAAAGCCTTAATGCCCACTCACAACTTGATCTCAATAAGTCACATGACATGACATGATCGGTCTCACAATGGTTTCACCTGAAACCTCTGCTGATAACGACCCACACCTTTTTCACACCATGGCTCATGTGATGAGGCACATGATGAATAGTGGGTCAACAACCCTATTAAGGGACAACTCCCACTGGGGTTTAAATACCTGGGACTCTCCACCATTTGGTATAAGAATTGAAGAAGCTTCTCGGACGAGAGGTGAAACATCGTCAAGAAACTTAAAGAAGTCCAGTTGCTTTTCTTTCCAAGCTCCTTAGATTACATGATCTGGATGACTACTCAGAGAACCTACACAGACATTTCCAGTTGTAGAAAATGCAAATGTGTTCAGCGTGCCACAACACATGAAGGTATTCATTGGGTATATCAAGGTGTGGCTCTGGTATTTAACCTTATCTCAATTTAAGAATTGAAACAATTCGTTTTTATTTCAGGGTTTGGAAAACACAATATTTACAATTAGCAATAGTGCACATCTAACCTTTCCCACAACCCTATGAACCACCAGTCGTTGTGTAAAGTTCTGTAAAAATATACTTATTTTAAGTCAGAAGGGTTACTTTTTTAGCTGTTACTTAAACACACCGACTAGCTGCAGGAACGCAGCTAAAAGGTTGTAATATTGTTTTCTTTACCACCAATAACAATACAATTTAGCTCATGTTGATCCTTCTAAAATGTAACATTTACCTGCTTAACTTCTTAAAAACACCGAAGGTTGAATAAAGCTCATCTCTATTAAGTATATATGTCATCACTTCAGTGTTTCACACTTTCTGTATGTGTCGATTGATGAATGTATAGAGTCTGACTGCAGAAAGGTGCTTTTATTAATTCTGCCACAGGGGTACATTTTTTCTCTGGTGTGGTTTTCTGCTCACCTTAAATGTGAGTTTGAGGCATGCACTTACAAGTATGTGTAATGACATACTTGTTTGGATGCCAAAATGCAAATTTCTGGAAGGTTGTTATGAAAACAAAAAAAACTTTCAGCATACATGCACAACACTGACTAGACTGATGAGTGATGCAGGGAGTGACTTTATTCAGGAGTTAAATATTTTAAAAGCATGTATTGTTGTATTTTTCATGTCTTAAAAAGTGCTTTCAAACACTCATTACATATTTAGTATCT